>JBCAUG010115258.1:0-21393 GCA_038406175.1 Haplosyllis leylae | reverse complement strand
ATACAATCAAAGTCATTCAAACATCTAAAATAAAAATAACAACAACAGCTCTGCATAAAGCCCCTGGGCTTCTTGTTTCCCTTGAGTTCACTTTCAACAGGAGAAATGGAGAAAGTCGGGAGTCTGTAGTAGACTCCACTTCATTGGTTTGCTTTGGTAAGGTTTCGCCGATTCAAAAGAAATTGATCACAGAGAAAGACCAGTTAATGTGGACATCACAGCCAGCATACACCCACGAGGTGGGTCAGGAATGGGTTACTTCCCTCCATTTCTTAATATGATAATGATAGGAAAATAAAATAAATAAAAAGATTAATTTAGGCGCAAATAAAGCACTTTAATCTGATGATAAATTCATATAGTCAAACAGTCGTAATTCCTGCACCAAAATTATAACATTTCCAAACAGCGACGATGAGAAGTGAGATGTCTGGAATCAACCCCCTGCTTACATCCATTTTCCGTGAGCGAGGTCAGAAATCAACCCCGTACTTGCGCCCATCTCCGACGATATGTTAGGAATTAACCTCCTCCAATTGGCAAGCATTTCCTGTGAGATGTCCAGAATCAAGTCCATGCTTGCATCCATTTCTGTGAGAGAGGTCAAGAATCAACCCCGTACTTGAGCCCATCTCCCACGATAAGTTAGGAATCAACCTCCTCCCATTGGCAAGCATTTCCTGTGAGATGTCCAGAATCAAGTCCATGCTTGCATCCATTTTCGATGAAACATCAGGATTCAATCCCAAGTTACCACCCATTTTCAGTAAGACATCAAGAATCTACCGTGTGCTTGCGCCCATTTCCCCTCAGTTGTCAGGAATCAACCCCCCGTTTTGCGAATCTCTTGTCAGGCGTCATGAATTAACCCTGGCTAGCATCTAACTCCTGACCATCGAGCAAAACAAACACAGTATTTTATCACCTTATTTCCACAATATCTTGACTGATATCGAGCTTCTTTCTCTCACAAACTGAGACAATCTAGATCTAAGCCTGACGGATCATGATTGATTAGAAAGTGGCGGGTTTACTTCACAGCTTATGCGGCTAAGACAGGAAATATTGAGAAGATTTACTACTGATCAAGACTGGAATACAAATTTCGATTGCCTAGTACAGGGTTCCCACCTTTTTCCTCATAACACATTCCCTAACTCTTTCCCAGGGTACCAAAACACAAATCACAAAATATTTGTACCTTCAACTGAGCTTTTAATAGGAAGCTAAACCTCCATGAAGATAATGAAATTGTATTTAAAATGTTACTTTTGTCCAGAATATTCAGTGATCAATCACACTTTTTCTCAATGTGGAAACAATTTTCAACACATGAATGTCAAGAAACAACTATTTTTGCACTTAGTTTTTTGAATTTTTAAAATTATTTCTTTATCCAATTTGTCCTGACTTTTCCCTGACTCACAAAAATGTTCCTAACTTTTCCCTGACTTTCTGGCAGAATTTTAAAATTGCCTGACTTTTCCTGACTGCAAAAGCTTTGCTCATTTTTCCAGGTTTTCCAGTTGAAGTTGCAACCCTGCTAGTAGTAGTGTGAACTACTCATTCAGGGAGACAAAAACACAATTTTCAACATATTCAAATTCGAACCAAACAAAAACAAATGCTTAATTTTTAAAACTCGGTTGTGTCGTATTGGGCAAAACCGACAACTGTTAATCAACGTGTGTCCAGACAAACTCAAAGCAATAATCCACCCTTGCTCTGGATAAAAACTTCTGTCAGATTTAGTGTAATAATTGTGAAATATTTGATGGCATTTTTCATTTTCAAAGAAATAGACTGACTGCACAGACAATGAAATTTGATATCTGCAAAATTGTGCGAGTCTTTCAACTTTAGGAAATTCAGTTGGAAATGAGACTAAACCTCTAGGATTCCTCCAAAATGACTTTATCAATATTATTGGCAGTTTAAATGCACAAACATATGGCTGGTCATGTAGTTTATTAATGAGAGTGTGTTGAAATGGGTCAATCTACTGTGAGGTGCAAAATATAGATTCTGGAAGCCTTAATATGAAACCAAATAGAAACAAAAACGTTGTCTCTTGTCGCTCTGGAAGGCTAAGTTATCATGCCGTTTTAGTATTACTTGATGTATTACAAAAATATAATTGTGAATTGAATCTGAGAATTGAAAAGAATTCTGATTTTGAATTTGTGATCAGACATAACATTTGTGGGTTTTTTTTCTGCAGAGTAAATACAAGGGTTGATGAAAATACTACACAGAAAAACATCTCAAAAATTCTCTGAAGATATATTGCATTTCCATAACAAACATGTCCCCAGAATTCGATTGTGTACCTTTTACTAATGGTGAAGCTTACATGCAAAGAGACTTAACAGAAGGGATAGATACGATTCTGTTTGTATGGTCATGCGGGGTTCGCCCACACCACATTATCCCATTACAAGTCTTACATCATTGTTTAGAGACAGTAAAGACGTAACTGAGGTTACTTGAAATCACAAGTAACCTTATCTTGCCGTGTATTTGCACCAGTTTCTAAATTGTAAGAAAATGTGTAAAAGGTAGTTCCCGTTTCATCAAAGAACAGACTATTTACCTTCAAGACATCTTTGATCAATTCTTTTAATCTGAACTAATGGTTTTAATTTTTAACATGATATGATCAGTACTTTATCAGCCACTTCCAGACTACAAATATTTTGTTAACAATTCAAAATTCGAATAATTTTCTCGAGAAATATCATTGAAAACAAGATGAGGAGCCCTCGGCTCAAGATGGTTCCGCGCCTGACTTGGAACACTTCCAAGTTTTTCCTTGCTGGAAATCTTCAAGTTTTTGGGAAAAAAGCATACTGTCCCAAGAACCTCCCGGCAACAACAATGGTTCCCCGTACACAAAGTGTGCGCGGAACCATAATTACTTGAATAACATAATTGAAACACTTTTGATATCAACAACTACAAGCGGTTGCGAGGTTTATAATGTGACAATGCAAACATGAAAATGGATGTACAGCACTCAAATGGTGCCGCTGCTTTCTAAATTTACGATTTCAGTCAATAAGGAACTTCTCACCACCAGCAAATATTAAAACAACTTTCCTCTAAATAGTTTTATTTTTGCAATGAAGATTTCCACTTACCAAGTTTGCAGTTCGGAACTGAAAGAATGCACGTGCTGACTTACCTGAAAATATACAAAATAAGATTTGTGAGAAAAGTGCGAAATAAAACTTTTAAAACATTCGTGAAAGAAATAAGTTTATGCAGAACATCTCAGGTTTCGGTCTTGAATTACATTGTTGCCTAGGTCTTCGAAAGAGTTTGGCTAAATTTCACTTGAAGAAATCTTTTGAAATGTGAGAACAATCAAAGATTCCATATTCTTAATAAATGCTAAAATAGAGTTCACAATCATTCACATGATCAGATGATTAAATGCAATGTTGAAGTAAGGTAAATGAGAAAATACTTTTTGAAACTGGTATCCTTCTTAATTGAACAATGATTTTTGTATGGATTCCTTCCAAAAGAGAATAGTTGGGTCATGGTGTGCTTGGAAGAAAACTGAGGTAAAAATTTCTCTTCAAATAGACCAATATTGGTCTGAATAAGAACTTTTCGAAATTGCAGTAACCTTTGTAAAAGTCCACAATAAACCTAACAACATTAAAAGTAGAGAACTAGTTGTTGTTGTTGATTCTTTCATCTGTCATCTTCAGATAAATAATTTCAATATTGTTATAGATGAAAGGGACGAGACTGAAACAAACAGAAACGTAAACCTTCAGCTTTTTTTAAAATATGTCAACACTCCTCACAACAGAGCGAACTCCAACCAAAACGAGCCCTTGTTCTCCATGATTTACAAACCACTGACAATCTGTATTCACGTTGAAAGGAACAGAAATGAAGAGAATTTATGTCTCCATCTGCACCATTACAGGACGGAACAAACACTAACAAATGGCTTCTACTCCCCGGAATACTAAATAAAGCTTCAACCACTGCCAAGTCATCCAGTTTTCTTTTTTTAACTTCGCCTACGTTTCAAATTCAGTTTTCGAAACTAATATTTTGAAAGAAACAGACACCTATTTAAGGTGGCCTTTGCTCAGATGTTGGTCAGTTTCGCATGTCCTTTTTTTTACACTTTCCAGACACTTACGTCATGCCATCCTAGATTTATCCCTTTTAATACAGCACGTTTTTTCAAAGATTGGAACATTAAATCTAGCTACCGCTATAATTTAGAAAGCATGTATTCGTTTTTGTAGGATTGCGAAACAAACTGGTTCAAAAACAGAATGTGTGCGTAGTATCTATGTGAATTGGCCAATTTTAGGAAGAACTAGTTTACCAGTTTGGCGTAACGTTTGTGAGGTCGAGAGGAGGAGGGGGGAGGCGTGGATTCACTTTAAACTCTTACCATAATAACGTCTTGGTTTCCACATTGTGACTCGACAGGTCAAATCTGAATAGTGGCCATCAAGACAGAAGTAAGTCTCAATTTACCTACATTCAACCCTACTGACATTACTACCACTGCCAGAGGATTCCAGACAATGAGAATTAACACACAAATAGCGGTCAGTAAATCAGTGTGAGTGTAATTCAATAAGGAAGCCGCGGGGTGAGTATATCAACCTGACCCATAAATCCTTCGGGTTAATTTTTATTAGTCTCCTGCTAATACACGCGGTCGAGTTCAATCGCTTTCCGGCATGGCCCTCTTTCATTTCCGACTACCCCGTGTAAACAGGATTCCGGATCAGCTGGACGGGAAGTATAACGCACCGGGGGGAGGAGGCAGTAGCGCGGGGAACTTGTTCCTACTCCTGGTTGTGAACTACTGTAACAACGTAGTAGGTATACGGTATTTGGCGAACGTTCAGCGTCACATTGACGGGTAGGCCCGGGTACTGAAGGTACCAGACTGACCGTGAGACCTGAGTTCAAAATCGAACGTCAGTATCCTACCTCTGCTGGTCGCCAAGAGGGCGGCAGGTGTGGCACTGGATCTGAGGAATCCATCACACAAACATAACAACAGGGATCCTCACTGGCTTTAAAACCCCAAACAGGATATCCCACAACAATGTCCTCGAATGTTTTTAAAAAGGGTTCTGCAGAAGGGAATTAGACAACAAAGCGTATGTGCATTGCTGAATTGGTTATGTGCGCTGGTTCAATTCACAGCACACACCTGTATTTTTCATTTCAGCTGTCCTCGACCAGATCCTTGGATTTATGAGGCACAGCATGGTAATCTTAAATGGAACAAGGATGGTCGACCACAAACATACATGGGCTCAATAATGCAAACAAGGCTGCCTTAAAGTTCAGTGGTTGTCAGTTTCTACAGTAGACTTCTTCTATGCGGTCACTCCTTTGAGCGGTGAATCAAAACCTCTCATGGCTAAACATCTTTTAGAAAATAGGTGGTCTCACAAAGGATGGCCTCCTGTATTCGTATTTGCTATACAGTGATAGGATAACCTAATTCTTCAAATTTGGATAAAATAAGAGCAAAGCTTCTTCGAATTGTTCTACTTTATTGCATGGGAACCCCGCATGTGCCCACGCAGCAAAGTGGATGACCGAAATGGGTTAACTATCAATCTACCAACAAAGTGCTTTGACCTTTTTTCATTTTTTGTAAGGTGACTATTTTCTTTCGGAGACAGTGGTCGACACCTTAAAATGATGTCTTTTCCTTCAGTTGAAAGACGAACTATAAAGCAAAACGAGTGACACCAGTTATTTACATTTAACGCAAGGAAATAGAGGCAAACTATTTCTATGCCACTGATATTTAGTCTTACAGATAACTGCTACAAGGGGATATACCAGATGTTCCATGTAAAGTCAAATCAAAGACCAAGTAATACCCAACTTCAAACAGAAAAACAACCATTTACTGTGCAATATTACTGACGAGGGGCCCCACTAGAAGTTCTTTTCAGGGAGAACTAATGCCAGCATGTTCGTGGTGATAATATAATAGAAGGTCTGGTTTTCCATCTATCTTCAAAGACGTGCATTCCAAAATCTCTGCACGTTCACCGTTGTGATTTACAAGTGTTCAGTACTGCGGCAAATGACTTTGAAGAAACATCCTCGATGAACTTGAAATCCTTTTTACATATGTTCATTTTCCTCTGGTGAATAATATAAGTGATGCAATCAGTTGGATAAACGTTGGCGATGTATGAAATTGGCAACAGGGAAAAGAACTCAAGATTCGTACTGTGTGACAGATCATGAAAATATTGGATTTCTACGTAAGAATATTTCCTTCAAAAGCCACATTTTCACGGGATGGAT
This sequence comes from Haplosyllis leylae, assembly GCA_038406175.1. Classification (NCBI taxonomy): domain Eukaryota; kingdom Metazoa; phylum Annelida; class Polychaeta; order Phyllodocida; family Syllidae; genus Haplosyllis; species Haplosyllis leylae. The sequence continues at coordinate 15,069 of JBCAUG010115258.1, read as the reverse complement.
GCGTGACATCTCAATGACCAAATTACTTAAACTTTGCTCAAAGGTACACTGTTGATATGTTTCCGTGGTCAATTAGGATTTCATTTGGTGCGAATTCAGTTCAGATCCGAATTTTTATTTTTTTAGAAATGAGTAATCAATATAAATTTGGTGGCTCGCAGTAATCTTATTGGTTCAATAAGAACTGCTCCACATTCGCAGATTGGTGTGGGCCACGGAGCGCTACAATTTTGTCCGAAATTAGGAGTGAAAGATTAACCTCACGCTGCTGGAGTCACCAGTGAAGTTCATTCGCTCAGTTGTTACTGAATAGTGGTCGTCAGTAAGACATTAGGCACTCATCCAGTGATTCCTGTCAGCACAGCAGTTCTTCAAATTGATATAAATGTTGCCGTTTGTTGTGTTGTGTGTGTTTTGCCAGCCTTGTGTAAGTTTTCTATTTGATTTGTTCTGATTTCCTGGCAATCACAATGTGTCTGGTGCGGTAAGGTGCAGACTACATTACAACTAGACATCATTCATAGTGGAAGGAAACTCAAGTCAATTTACACTGGTCTACATTACAATAAACGTCTCTGCCCCAAAAAGGATGAAGTGAACAAAAGTAGGAATCTCTGGTAGAATTGCCTTCATTCAATTCAACCTTGCAACATAATGATGCCACAGAAAAAGGAAACAGGTGATGTTTTAAAATGCCCCATAAGAAGGTGTTAAGTAAATCTGGTTCCCATATGATTATCTTTGAGAACTATTAAACACACCTGTTTATGTCCATTAGATGAACATGTAATAAAATGGCCAGCTCTACCAGAACTGCTCCTGAGTGAAAAATGTAGTGACATCAATGATAGTTCAATATTTCACGGAAGTGAACCAAAAACAATGAGAAAAACTCAGGACGAGAGGCAATGATTTTCCGTCAAGGGAAGGCAGCATGATTCAGTAAGATATGTGGTCCACACGAATAGATACAAACCCCAGGGGAGGAAGTCAGAGACTTGGACGGAAATAGTGTCATTTCTCCATTAGACATCACCCATCATTCAGAAAACTCCCAGCATGGAAAAACTAAACACATCAAATTTCACTTTCACTTCGCTTTTCTTACCCAGGATGAAAACTTCCGGCCAGTGCGAGTTCAGACACAACAGAATGTACAAATAATTCCACCTGGTGGTTCTGGGCTAATTTCCATATGTACGCATCCAGATAGTCATCCCAACTTCAGTCTACTTGCCTATTTTGCATGCCCTTGTGCCGAACTGGTATAAAATGCGGCATTTTTAAAACAAGATGTGTTAGATACTAAAAGTCTTTTGGCACAATGCTTAGTTTGTTGACTACATAGTCAGGAACAGGATCGTCTAAAAGTATCAAGAATTGCGCAAATACCACCATAAATTTTCTGAAAAGTCCATCATTTGTTCTCTCAACGAGACTGGATAAAAAGCGAGACTCTGGAGGGGAAATAAAAGAAGGGAAGCAATTAATGTGTCCACCACGAAAAGACTGGGCAAAGTCACGACCGAAACTGAAAGCAAATTACCATCATTAGAACCAATTACATGGGGCCTGAGTCCATAAACGGACGAAAAATCACCTGACAGTCCCATTTCCCTTACACACGATGCCATACCCGAAGCCTGCAATTTGTCAGGGAATCCAGTTCGGTGTCTTTACTTTCTAAACGTATCATTTGGAACCACTATGGTTCCGTTGTGAAACGAGACTCTCGTTTCAAATGAGTTTAAATTGGAACAATCCGACTTAGGGAACATTCACACTAAACGAAAGCAAATGTCAAACTGACAAGGCCAGCCAGATGGCTTCGTAGCAAATTTTACTTATACTTTCACACAAAAAATAGCGGTGAGTTTCAAAGAAAATTTTAGCTTTCGTATTTGTACAGAGTACACGTATCCTTAGGCATAGTTCACGCGGTGGGACACTCACGAAATCGGCATTGCTAACATTAGGGTTCTTAGATAATCTTATGTAGCGTTTACACAGACTGCTGACGGCAAACAGAGAAAAAAACTTCTCTTTCGCAATCATTAAAAGTAGATGGACCCTTCAGAGTTTGTCAATGGGTTGTTTACTGCGATCACCTCTGTCGTCAATCACATTCGCGGTTGCATTCGCACAGTGTGAAAGGGTCTTTAGCCTCTTCATTGTCACAATTCCTATTGTGTTTTAAAGTACCTTTGGCACTGTTGTGTACCAGAAATAAGTATCCTAAATGCCATTTGTATTCCCAAACAACTGAAAAGGGATCAGGAGCTGGGTCCTTTCTGCTGAAAACATCAACTCTATTTTATGGTTCCGTTACTTCCGCTGTTAATTCATCTTTAGTCGAGGACATCAATTTTCGGTTTGAAACAAGAAATCATTTGACTACAACACTTCGTGTTTTTCTGCTGCGAAGTAAATAAGCGCTCTCGATGTTCGATGGGGCTTCTATTTTTATGAAGTCATCATAATGCTCATTATGTGAAACGTTCTACATAGTGTTAATGTATATTTACGGCAGCAAATATATTTCACTTTTATAACACTTAAAAAGTAGCACATTCATTTCGAGACCTACTCATATGTTGTTGACATAATGTTAACGTAGCAAGGGCGATTATGGCACTACTAGTATCGTAGATATTGTTGCCAGGTAAATACTTATCGCATACAAATTTTTTTTTTTCAAAATGAATTTCTCACACAAATAACTACAGAAGGGCATGACAAGAAAAACTATGCATACTAGCCCACAAGTTAATAGATTCATTCCGTTTATTAATTAAGAGACATCTGTGCAGTGCAATTTCATATGTCCAAGGTATTTACTATTGTAGACGTTGTATCTATTTGGTCTTTCATCAAAACATTTAATCCTCTGGTCATATAATTACAATAATAAACATGCCCACAATGGAAGAACTGTTGATGTCAGATGGGGGAAAAAATCACAATTTCATGGTGAGCTTAAACTCTCATTGAATCATGAACATTTTCTGAATAAATCTGATGACTTTACTGGCCCCCCAAAACACCACAACTGAAGTAGGTGGCCTCACTGCCCGAACAACATTACACATGTCAGACAGCCTAGCTAGAACGTGACACAAAACCTAAAACAGGGAAATCACCAGAAAGTCCGACCATTCAGCTGTCCTTGGCAACGCAACTGAGATATCAATATATGTCTGATCTGTAATCTTCTGTTACATAACATGTTCATGCGGGGTGTGATTGTGGAGAGTAAGTGGAGGCGTACAAATGACTGGAACGCGACCACTCAGACACTGACCATCCACATTAGCATCATCTGCAACTCATCCCAATGTTACAAAGCAGGCTTGCGACTTCCTTGCAAAGTGTTCGTGTACCATAAGTATGCAACCTACTTTTTAAGCTCAAATAGTATCGCTGATTAATACGAAAGGGATGCTATATCTATCTTATCTGTAATGGTGTCGATATACAACTTGAGGATAACCGTTTGACCGAAGTAGCGACACAAAACAGAACTACGGAGGAGTGAAGAATTGAATATCAGAAAACTCGGAAAAGGTATTTCTAGATCTACATCCAGATCTGAGAAACAAAACATAGAAAAATTAGATCTAAATCCGGATTCAGAAAACTCTAGATCCAGATGACTGCCAAAGGTCCCTTCCACCCAACCTAGAAATTTTAGTTTTACCGCCCACATTCCGAAGGAATGGGGAAGGTAATGTTTTCACAGGTGTCTGTCCGTCCACAGGGGGAGGGGTACCTGGGTGGAGGGATACCCCCCCCCGGATAATTTTTTTTCAAATGTTTTTTCTTTTCAATTTCTTTTTTTTCAAATTTCCCCCCCCCCCAATTTTTTTTCCTTCAATTATTATTTTTTTTCCAAATTTTTCTATTTTTTTTCTTTAAATTTCCTTGGGGGGACTTTCTTGTCTTAATTTATGTTGGTAGATACATCTAGATGGTTTCAAAAGGTCACCGCCACCCAAACTTAAATTTTGAATTTTTCTGATGTTCATTTGAAATGAGCTCCAAGTAGGGAAAAACGTTCAGAGAGATGGGTTATTAATTATTAATTTTTTCTGCCAATTTTTTTTGTCAAAACCTTCTTCGAACAAAACGCAGGATTACTTAATAATAATAATAATAATAATAATAATAATAATAATAATAATAGTTTATTTACTCTCGGTTGTTACATCAATCAGCATATTAAATAATAAACACGTTATGTAAAAATTTTAAGATCTTTCTAGTTTTTTGTCACTTATTACCGACAGATGGTTAGCTCATAGTCTTACTAGACTGTACGGTCATTGAGCTACCAGTCATAGAGGTGCAAAACAATGAACAATAAATTAATTTAAGAAATGAACTGTTGAACTTATAATACGGCTACCAACTTTTTGTGTTGTTTCAACCTTTGATGTTTAACGTTTGGCTGTAGCACAATCTGGATATGTGTAACACATACATATATACATATTTAATAATACATTACAAGTTACACGATTGTACTAAGTAAGTGCAGAAAAAACAATCTGCAGAAAGTAAAGACGATTCAGTATGATGCAGTTACAACTTATCAGTTGTAATAGTTCCACGGTTTCCACCTTTAGCGGTCTAATCGGCATTATATAGTGGTCCCAAATTTAAATTTTCTATTTTCGACACATATTGTTTCCGCCCTTATTGGCAAGTCCTGTAATATTTATGATTAATCTCGAACAGTAATTGCTCATTCTCGACTTTGTGTGAATGTAATACGGAGAGTTTCAACATTTAATGGTGAATCTCCATGTTAATTCAGGATCACTCACTGTACATAGTCAAACATAATATCTTTCGCTAAAGAAAATTACGGCAAATTCCGCCTTTAGTAATAGAAAAAATAACGTTCTTATAAACGACTTCATAAATGACCACATTTTGCCAAGTTACATCTAGCTCCTAGAAGCATGTTTCAACCTTTAGCGGTTTATCTTAATGTTCCTTTGGGAGGATATCCCGTATGAAATCAAACATAGCATCTTCGGTAATGACAGTTCAATCTGTTTCCATCTTTGAAGATAAAAATAACAAACTTATTAAACGGATTATTTTTACATCCTAAACGCTTTTAAATATTCAAAGCACATACAACTGGCTAATGTTCAGGAGAGCTGCTCCTTGGCATAAGTGTGTAGTTTTTCAGCTCTTTGTGACGCGCCCATTGCGTGTGGTAGATGAACCCTCCATTACACTTTGGACATGTGTAACAGATAGTTTGATAGTGCTTCCTTTGATGACTTTTGAGTAGCCATTGGTCCTTTGTGCTGTAATCACATAACTGACATGGATACCTCTCTCGATTCCCACAGTAATACCTGACACTGCAGCACTTCTACCTAATATGAAGTGGGGTCAGCTGGGATCCTCATCTATTAGTGTTAATCTATTCTGCCATTATAACATATTACACGAGGATCATATCGGGTTAACAGACACAATGTTCGCAATCGAGTGGAGCTAATAACATTGCGTGGTGACCAAGTATTGAACCCTGCACTGATATATTAACACTGTGGCTTATTAAATAAGATACATCAGACACTAAAGGCATCTTCACATTGAATGTGGGTAACTTGAAAGCGGTTCACCGTGGTTCATCAATGTGTTTCGTCATGAGAAACAAAAATACGGGAAATTGAATGCACGATTCAGGTTCTATTTTTTGGGTTCAGTTCTGTGAACAAACCAGAATGAAGCTTTCCAGAGGACTTCTGGGAAAATCTACATACAATGTCAACGTGAAAGATAACCTAAAATGTATCTTTTTGCCTTTTGACTAAAAGTTTTCAGTAACAAGAAAGTCTCCAGTAGGACCATGTCCATCTCCCCCGTCCTAACTCATCACTCTCAACTTTGCAATCATGCGAGACCAGTCCTATCTGGAGGGATTAAAAAGTTCTTGGTTCTGACAGAGGGGTAAAAAATCCTTGGTCTTGGAGGCGCAGTGTGGTTCTTGGTATGGAGCCTCAACAGTTATTAGTGAAGGGGCAACAGTTCTTGGTTTGGAGGGATCAAACGAACCCCCCCCCCCCCTCCAACAGAATCATACACGGCTGTGAAAAGATTACCTTCCATCGTACTATGTACGTGGTCGGTAATAATTTTGCAATTCAATCTTCTACAAGTACATGATCTGTTAACAAAAAACGTGTCTTTTAAGATCAAAGTCAAATTTTGTGTATGTCTGTCGGTCTGTCTGTCTGTCTGTCATTAATTACACGAAAGGCATAATAAGACAACATGTCTCCACAAAGTAGCGGCCCATGAGAGAAAGTTCTCGTTGAATTGCGTATTTATGAGACATTTTTGTTCATTACTCAGATGTCCTACATGGAGATATTAAATTGAATGATAGATCTGTAAGCCGCTCTGCTGGGTATTTGTAACTACAACTGGAACGCATGCATATCATAACCAGATGTATCTCTAGTAACATTTCATGTGTTCATATGTACTTACAAAGACACATACCTATCAAAAGTCATTTCAGATCCTGACACATACCACCGTCAATTACAATTATTATAAAAAGAACAACTTATAATTGTAAATTGCAGTACTTTCCAGCGCAATAGATGTGTGATTTTGGGAATTACCACCGTCTCACAGACGAGTGATTTGTATCTTCATAAATCATACACTTTTCGATACTCTACATGATAAGCTATTATATTTTACGTTATTCAGCTTCATACCTTGGAAACGTTGTAAAGATACATTGTTGCTTGATTAGAATTTGAAGGTATCAAATTACTCAGTTTAGTATGAAAATGACCACTCCTCCCTACTTATTCAGGTTTCTCAGAGGGCTTTTGTCGTACTGTTCCTTTTTCCGCCTGCAATATCCAGGACTAAATTCGTGGTTCAAACTTCCATGTGGGTTAACATAGTAAGGCAAAATGACAATGGTGACATATCCTGGAAAAGGGTATTGATTAGGCTACCTAACAAATATTCAACGGTGTGCATTTCAGTGGTTGTAAGTTTTGCGGTATCTGGTCGCACTTAACTTTGCTCATTGCATTGAGCACAATTTAATTTAAATACAACACAAGTCTAATTCTCATAAGGTTTTCTGCATACCACATAGTTCCCTTTGTTCCACTACCAGTACATAAACGAAGACCATCCAACACACGACTCAGCAGAAGTACTTTAGCTCCAAAGAAAGGAAATTATATTTAAATGTTTCACTGTCATTGTTCTCTGAAGATTTTATGGTTCGGAAAGACTTGTATTTAGATAATGTAGAAATAATAACCCAAATGAAAAAAAAAAGATTATGTGTCATGGTTCGAGTCTCACCTGTGCCTGTACGACTCAGGTATTCCATTATTACCCATTCTTCTGATAACATATTGGCCTTTGGCCCTGGTGCTAGGCACCTACACCCCTTAGCCCTTCTTACCCCATTCCTAAGCAGCCATTGGCAGCCCTTCACAAGGTCACAAAAGGTATAAATTTGGCCCCATCCGGGTGTCATCATATGTCTGGAGAGTACAAGTTCCTGCCTTTTTTAAATGGGAGCAGGCATTTAAAAGGATCTCAATATGAGCTCATTGTCACTTGAATCTCTTACATCATTCAGTGCAGACCTAAACCTCACCCCAAACGTCAACCCCAACCTTAGCTCTGTGGACTAATTGTTTCAGCTTTTTGGGTAATCTGTTCTCAATCAGTTGGGCATGCTGGCTGATCCTTATTTAGTCATCCATTGACACATACTGTGCTGAAACCAAATAGTAGCTGAGTAGCAAGAACTGCCCAATGGGAGACTGTGCCCACTCCAAGGAAATCAGTGGCAGAGGGCTAGTTGAAAAGTATTAGCCAAACAAGAATGCCTATCAACATTGTGGCACGTTCTATCTGTGTCATTAAGACTGAAGAGTGCCTACAAGCACTTCCTGTGAACAGAGCCATCTGGTATTAATTTCTTGCATAAGTACCTTTTAGGAGTGTTTTCAGGTCTCAGGAATGCCTACAAGCACTTCCTTGAACAGAGCCACCTGGTGTTAATTTCTTGCAAAAAATAATCTGTCCACAAACAAACAAACACCACAGTGAGAAGATAAGTTGCTCTGCTGATCTAAGCAGCAGGCGTGACTAAAAAGTAAACACTTGAAACTACTGCGGACACAATTATTCCATACAACTGATGAGAACAATTTCTTTGTTTATAAATAACGTAATACTTTTGTCTTCGCATGTTCTCGAGAATTCTAAATGAGAAGATTTCACAAAGGTACAGTGATGGCTAAAACATGACAAAGCCTGCGAAGGAATTCTCCCTTTTCGACATAACTATGGGCATCATGAGGCATACTAAGAGTTCAATGCACTGTTACACAGATCAGTCTTTCATGTTGCAATCAAGTTAGCAAACGTTAAGCAAACACAACCAGCAATGATCGCGGAACAATACACACATACATTCATTACCTGGGTGACTTGCCATTTTATTTATTGTATCCTGGGTTTTGTCTTCATAGTTACGGGCTTTTTGGGCTGGCACTTACACTTTCCAGGCCTGGTGAAAAAGGTGCCAATATAAAAGAGAAAAAAGGCGCCCACTGCAAAACAGTCAAGAAGCGAAACTCTTCACTGTTTGATTGGTTTATATTTTCAAGAAAACTATCAACTTGTTCTGGAAGGATTCTGATACACCTACACGCAAATGTTTTAAACGCAAAGATACTCATTTTTTTCACTTAATCACAAACTCATTGCTTCCAACAACATAGCTAATGCTTTTAACAATACTTCTCGGGACTACAATTTGGCACGAAAGTACACTTCGCTGGTGATTAAAGAATTGATATCATTTTATGATTTTCAATAACGAAACATTTTGCATCTCGCACAATAAAGTTTCTCTGTTGACATAACAATACAAAATTATCTGTAAATTTTTTACACATTAATATCTAATCTATTTTATCAAGATTGCTTGCATGTATTAACGAATTAACAGTGAGGCAAATATCCATTAATAAGTCTACTAAAATTGAATAAGTCCATAAGTCATCGTCATAATAATAATATTGATATCAATAACTACCATTTCAAAATTATAACTAATGTTGGGGCTTTCGACAAAAAGTGTGTTAATTGAAGCTACTACGCTTACATACAAATTCCTTGTTTACACTCGAGCACATTAACACCCAAATATGAACACCATTGCTCACAGGAAGTTAGAACTGAAGAAAATCAACACAGGTTTTATGGTACAATTATTCGTCATTACGTAAGCCAGGCATGGTCAAAAAATATTTATATTGAATTTGGACATTTCTGGCAACTAATTCAGGGTAATTTTTTGGCCTCCGAAAGTTATTTTTATTATTCATGTGTATTTCGACTATTCCTATGAAATTCGCTCTCCTCAGATCTATTTTTCTTATGTTGTTCAGGTTGTTTTACACACAGATCTAGTTAAGTCTGATACCGAGGCACCATTTATGAACCTAAAGACGACAAACAACGGCGACTTTAATCTCTAATGGTGTATTCACACTGTCTGCCTCCAGGACACCGGAACCGGGACCGGGACCGGAAAAAATGGGTCATATGATATAGTGTAGAGCGTTTCACATTACACAGGGACCAGAACCCATTGTTTCCTATTGTGCTGGTTCCTGTCCCGGTCCTGGTTCCGGTCCTGGAGTAAGCCAGTGTGATTAAACCATTACTCGGTGATGACATGAATACATGCGAATAACCGCTACATTCAAGCTGCTCCCTCACACTATCAATAACTTAATGTTACTCCACGCGCGTTTTTAAGTCCATTCCTTGGCACAAGTTATGGACTGTGACGTTCAATCATAAAAACCTTGTACATTTTTCTCACAACAATACCTTGTTATTCACGCAGCGATAGTTCAGATATTACTATCCACATCACAACTAACGACCAATCAATGTTCGCCTCTAACAATACAGTTTGCACCATTCATAAGTGCACTTTATTTTCTTGGCGCACACGAACACATTTTCTCATCGTAGTCGAGTATGACGTCCTTTACAATTACTTTTGAAAGAGGCAACTACTTTTGCAAAATACAAAGAAACTTTCAAAAAAATTTAAAATTCAGAAAGTACATGCATGCCGCACTACTTTTTTCATCGCAAAATGTTTGGGTGGCCAGGAATTTGTCGCAACAAACTGGTCCTGGAAACGGGACACAGTGTAAATTCACTCCCGTACAGTTTAAACCCTAGTCCTGTGATTAGTATTTTGTTGCATGAAACATTTTTATATACAGTCTTGAGATGGCATGTGACATCAAAATATCAATATCACTTTATTACAAAAAGTGCGAAGTATTTAGATGGAATGTCGCTTACTTCATGTGTGTCTTGATTAAAATTGTGTGGAAACTACAAATGGGCACAAAAGGGGAAGAACATGGAAATGTATAAAAATGGTCAGCAAAAATCTGATCTTACTTCTACTGCTTACAAAAGTTTTAGCCAAAGACGAATAAAGGGATAATCAATTTGTTGTGTACAAAAAGGTGGGAGCCGACTTTATTGCGTTATGACTTTTCTAATATTAGCCTAGAACTTTTGCTTTCTTTCTCATAAAACAGAAAAGGGTCGTTTCATTATTTTCTCATGGGTGATGCCGTAGTGATGCTTCAGCAGTATGTAGATGATCACGCAAGGTATGATAACCGCCAGGGAGTAGAGGATGACGCGTCCGTGGTTGTCGAACCAAACCATGATGGGCCCGTCCCAGGTGTGCCACGAACTACCATGAGTGTGATTGAAGTAAACTGTCAAGTGTTGATGAACACTCAGAATATGCACCTGTTCCTTGCACGGATACTGTAGATAGTTGCGCCACACAAAGAGTGGACCTGTCGTCAACATAATAGTCCAATAGGGCAGCACGTACCATCGGTTAACTACCTGTAAACGCCTCATGGTAAATTCCATGAAAGGGTGCTGCGCTTTGGACATGAGCATTGAGTTTGTAACCCCAAGGGGCGCTGTGGCTCCCAGTATGGAGTCCGTTTGCGTGGAAACGTTTTTTATGATACTGTCGAACGGTTCGAGACATGTAATGTCTAAATCTATGTACATCCCTCCGAACTTGTGCAAAATGAAATACCTAGCAGCATCCACTCGTTGTATGGGATACGGGTAACTTCTGAACGTCTCTATAAACCACGAGTATTCCTTTGCTATAAAGTTGTCGAGATCTTGATCAGTCCATAGAGTGTACTTGTAGTCAGGGTTGAGTCTCTTACAGGCTTCACTAGACTTTCTCCACTTTTCCGGTATGTTGTGGTCTTTCCAAGTTTGATGAATGTGTTTTGGGAATGTTGCACCTGAAGGATCGATAGTAAGAACAGTAATTTATTGAACTTCATATTCTTGTAACACCACAGATTCATTCATTTGCTTATTAAATCTTTACGGGAAAAAATTCCCAAACATTAAGTGTCATGTATTGAGAACAAAACACAAAACATTAGGCAATCATTTACTTTCAATATGTATATAAATTATACCAAAGTTACACAACAGAAGAAAAAAGTTACCCAGGTGATCTTTACCATGATACATAACGATCTTTCCCATTTCTATAGTTGGAATATCTTGTTGATAGAGTGGGATTGTAGCGGGAATGCTAAAAGGACGACCGACCTCCAGAAACAAAATGAAAACTCTTCTACCATTTAAGGCAATTCGATTCCCCATCACATATGCTTTCTCATTTTCTGAGAATTTCGTTCTTCCTTTTGTTGAAAAACTTCATGGATGTTCTTTACTCAATCCCAATATTAATATCCCTGACCATTTCATTAAAACAAGCCAAGAAGTTTACTTCTTCTTGGATACAAAAGTATACTACAAACCTTTACGGCTGGTTGAGTTAATACACTGTCTTGCATAGACAGAGGCCATCTGGTAATCTTCGATGGGATCTGATACGGCTATCACAAGAATTGTTAGCGTGCATAGTGAGACTAGGAACCATGATACCAGCAATAGTACCCCGATCTGTAATAAAGACGGCTACAATTCATCCTGCAGTGCAGAAAACGCGATTTTGTTAGCAGCAATATGAGATCTGACTTTAATATTAAAGATTATTTACTTTTGCATCTGTGGGCTTCTTTTTTTTACAGAAATGGGGCAAAACTGCATGTCAGTCTCTCAAGATAGTAAAATGTTAATATGTATAAACAAAAATGCTTATCAGTATTGTGTCGCGTCATATCTGATTCTGTGATATAGCTAGCTTGATAGCTAAATGAAGAGATCAATATCTAAATAGCTAGATGGATATATAAATAACTTGGTAGCTAGTTAGTTAGCTACATCTATAGATGGATACCCAGATAGATAGCTCAATAGCTTGGTTTAATATAGATACAAAACATAGTGGATAGATAGTCAGATAGTTATCTAAATAAGTAGATACACTGCTCAATAGCTAACCTAGATAAGATAGCTCGGTAGCTAAATAGATTCATATCGAGATAGCTGGCTAGATGGAAAGCTTGATAGCTGGCTGGATAGGTAAAGATAGATAAATAGCAACAGACAAAGAGTTAAGTAAATTCAGTAAATTGACATTGGGATCCTGGGTTGCTTAGAATTGTCTGAAACATATCTTGGTTAAAATATTGTAAAATCAGACGAATTTTGAAATCTGAACATTTTTTTGTTTTAATAAAAAAAAACTGCACCAAAAATTTTGAATTTTGATTAACTTTGTGGTCAAACATTTGTTGCACTTTGGTAACAAAAAAAGTCATTTGCTTAGCATCTACTAAAATACATTGTCATTCAAATTTTTTTGAATTCTGATGAACTTTGTGGTTCAAACATTTTTGGACAAAAAAGGTCAGTTGCATAGCATCTCCTAAAAAGCATTTTTGTTCAATAATTTTGAATTCTGAAGAACTTTTTGGTGGTCCAAAAGCTTTTGGGCAATATCAGTTACTTGGAATCTCTTAAAAAATGCATATTGTCCAAATAATTTTGTTCTCATTAACTTGATTGTAGCCACAAAAAAAGCCACATTTGGTTAAGAAAATACCACGGAGAAAAATCGCACTGGTCCTCTTCAGCAACCATTTTGGTAAACTTCTCTGGGGGGCAGGGGGTGTCGGGTCGGTGGGGGTCAAAAATTCATAGCTGCTCAGAATGTCCTCAAACAAATCTGGTTTTGGTATTTTGAAATCTAATGAAATTTTGAAAATTAAGATTTTTGAACTGTACACAACTGCGCTTATGTGCATACATACATACGTACACCACAATGAACAGACAGGTCGCTCTGCTGTTCAGACAGCCCGGCTAAAAATGATAAGTAGCATGTCTTATTAAACATTACTATAATATTACATGCACTTACTTTACACAGAAAACTTCTTCTGTACAGCTGTCTTATTGAAACTAGGAATGCGCACAGCCTCCGCCGAAAGGAACCTGAAATGAAAATGAATCTGAAGCTTTCGTTCAAAGGAACTCCAGGTACCATCGTTTTAAATATTTCCTATTTTACAATTGAAATTCTGATCAGTGTAAAAAGATGATCTAAAACAACCCTTTGCCTCTTGCCAAGAACTCTGTTGGCACTCGAAAGCCTGAAAAAGGATGATGGAAATTGCCTGTGTTTTACCCTGTTGTTATTCATTTGTACTCATCACTAATCATAACAAGAACATGGAAAATTGAATGGTAGGCTGGTACTGATGCTTCATGCATATCCTAAGTTATCCTATGGCTAAACCTGATGCAGTTTCGATTCTAATTCCCTAGAACTATATTGCTAATTTTTTTCATGTACGTATGTATATAAAGATTATCGTCACGTCAATAAAGGACATGGGATGGGATAGTATGTGGAGAACATGCGGTTTACAGAAAGTATATGCTTGCCAAAAATTGAGTCCAGAAGCTACAAATACTTCGAACAAGGTGGGGCTAAAAACACTACGGATCATTATTTTTGCGCACTAGGACAAAGTTGGCCCTAGCTTCAGAGAGCTAAAGAAAAACTAGTAGAAAGACGCAACGGCATGCTGTTCTAGCACAGTCACACCACCGGTGGTCTCGTCCCTATGGGTCGAGAGTTACACCCACACAAAACATTAACACGAAAATTATTATCTCAAAATGAGAAAAAATACGAACGTTACCTAAATCGTAGCGGTGACCCAATCCTGTATTAAACAAGGAATATATATTTCATTCAGGTTCTGCGAGTTTATCGTAACCAGGATACGCCTTTAAATTGCCATGTATAACTTTCAGTAAACAAGAAAGGCCTCCTGCATGACCGCAAGAATCGTACCGACCGCGGCGTAACCTGTCCGGGGGTACCCCCTGCCGCCCAGATAGTCACCATTGGGTATCCCCCCAGACAGGCCCAGAGACAGGACCATGGGGTACCGCCCACCCCTGTGAACATACAGACAAACTCAAAACATTACCTTCCCGTCGTACTATGTACGCGGGCGGTAATTAAGAGAACACAGCAAAATGTCTCAAATCACTTTCAGAACAAGAAAGTCCTCCTGCGTGAACGCAAGAGGCATACCGCCCGCCGCGTAGCAGTGCTCACTGTGCTGTCCAGGGAGGGAGGGGGAGTGGGGTACCCAGTGTATAATTTAACACTTGCCCGCTCACCCATGGTGAGTTCATTTCTCTGCGCGCGAGGTGAATTTAGAAGCACTCGCCCGGTCTGGCTAGTTGAAATTTTGGCCGTCTGGCGGCCACTTCTGCTGATGAAATTTTCCAGAAGAAGCAGATGCAATATTTGAAAGAATTGCTAAATATTAATACAAATATAACTGATCAATAGCATACAGATTGTAATATTATATGAGGGGGAGGAGGAGGGGTAGGGGGTAGCCCATCCCTAGCCGGGGTACCCCCCCCCCCCGTGGACTGACAAACAAACTGAAACTATAACCTTCCCCCATCTTCGGCAACACAAGAAACACTCTATTGTCTGCAATTAGAATGTGAGGGCAAACACTGGAG
>JBCAUG010115147.1:0-21393 GCA_038406175.1 Haplosyllis leylae | reverse complement strand
CCAAATCACCCAATCTCCTTCCTGGACACTTCTGAGGTCTGGAAAAGCCAAAACAACTGTCGCAAATAGCATTTGATAGGCTGGATCCAAGCTGAAACCATGGCAACAAAAGTCATGTGATAAACAAATCAGAGTGAGGCAATCCTGGATCATCCTCACCATTGAGGCAACCCAGACACCATCACAAACCTTAATTACAGTGATTTGAATGCTAGGCAATCAAAACTAAAGAAATTTAAGCAGTATGAACTCATACTGTCAATGGTAACAGTATAAAAGAAAAATAGAGAGAAGTTTTGCCAGAAACAGTATTTTTAATTTTTTCCACACTATGACACTAAGGATGGTCAAGAAACATGAAATCTATGCGACTGTCTTTGGCGGTCATCTTTTTTGTGAATAATTTTTGCTGGAGGGTTTAGGGGCTTGCATGGCAACCGTTTCGCGGTCGATATACTATTGCAATACACTATATCTATTTTAAATGAATTATGTAGGCCTCTCAAATTGAATCCGGTGCCAGATCTGATACTACCTCTAACTACGATACGTACAGAAAGGGAGCCAATTGTCCAGGAGGCACTGGAACTCCAACTGGAACGCCGACAGGTAATTACATTAAATTGATGCGTATTTTTCTGAGATGTGAATTTCACGTGCTGCATGGTTTTGCGTTGTGATTCTTGAGCTATTAACTTGCCAGTTGCTTTTAAAATGCTGTCTGGGTAAACAAAAACAACAACAAAAACTTATATCAGAGACTATCAAGTTTGTTTCATCAATGGAACAAAAAGATCGTATAGCTTAACCTTCAGGATTTCCATAAGAAAACATAAGCTGTAATTCTTTCGTGAAACTTACTTTAAATAGTGTATTGCCTGGTTAATTTGCAGCCATGAAGGAAAGGCATTGCTAATCGCATAACGTCATTTACTTGTTTCTTTTTTTCTTTACTCAATTGACTCAACTGAATGACAGAAGCAAAAGAAAACAAAATCAAGTCAGACATGAACTGGAGAGATAAATGTTCCACCAAGTTCCACACAATTTTGCACAGCTTTGCTTTTTGAGATATAAAATATGACGTTCTGGCGTTGCACGTTGCAATAATGGCACGTAAAATGACGTCAAAATTCTGTGTAAATACATTCCCGTCAATGACTGCAGCTTAAAGTAGGCCTACTTATTATAAAAGTGCCAAGGTATTTTCTCCAAATTCTATGGGAAAACCTCTTTCAATCACTAAGCTGATTAAGCAACGAGGTAGCTTCTTTTAAAAATGCCGCCTGCATGGCGGCGGAATCTAGTTCAATTGATATTCAAAATTATTTAATCTATACTGTAATAGCTCCGTATGCATTGAGACTTACTATATTGTGCTTCATAAAATGGCCTCTTACAACAATGACTTCACGAAATATGCTGTACAACTAGCATAGCAGTGCTTTGCCGTGTCGTAGTTACGATGGTTGTTATTAGTCGTGCTTTGTTAATCGTGTAACGTCTTCACATTACATTTGCTTTTTTCTTCTTTGCTTTTTGCTTATTTGTTTTTTTGTTATTTTTTACGTTACTAAAAACAGAAACAAGTCCATCAGGAACCACTTTACCAGGTAAATAAATGACTTCAAATAAGTATAAAGTCTATTTTTAAAAAACAGTTATGTCGAAACATGTGGTGAATGACCAGCTGAATATTGAATTTTTTAATGTTCCCGAATTGCAAATTGACAGGTGGATGTGTCAACGCGTACACAATTGAGGAAAACAGGCGCTACTTCGGAGCGTCTGCGAGTACCACCTCCAACACCTTATCTGCGTGCCAATCAGCCTGTAACGGAAACAGTGAGTGTGTTGGTTTCGGATACCACAGTACCGCCAGTACAGGATCTAGGTATGAAGTCATTTCATTTACTATCATTTACGTGGCACCATTCTTCACAAATCTAAGTATGTGACGTTGTCAATCACAAATCTGCAGTCAATCTGCGAGAGGCGATATGGCTGTTTTGGACTTCAGGCGATGTCCCCAAAAGTAGGGTAATTTTATTCAACTTTAAATAATTCGGGAGCTCATTTTACTGGAGTGGAATATCCCTCAAAAAATTATTTAAGCGAGTTAAATGACACGGAGGTCATAATTTCCACAAAATAAAATGATTCCTCCTAGTCATTTAATCACCACATAATACATGTTGACAGATGTTGGTTGCACTTGACGGAATCTGACTTCAGCGGCAGCAGCGGCCAGCTATCCAATTATGATACGCACAGACGTGATCAAAACTGCCCAACCGGTGTTACAGGAGGTTAGTATAATATCATACATCATGTAACTTTATGATCGCTTCCAAGTCAAGCATAAATGTGCACAAGGTTTATTGTCATCGCATGCACATATAGTTCCCACTATGTTTACAATTTCATCGTTAACATTATGATGTAGCTCATTTCATTAAATACCTACGCTGCACTCTTTAAAATGTGCTCTCAGAATTTGGTTTCGAACTTCAATTTCTTGGCTGGTCCTTCTGGAAAGGGGGCGGGGCAAGTCTCCTATCTACCTAACCAGGGGAAGGGCTGGGGCCCCCTACCTACATAGCCGTGGAATCGGACTACCCACCTTTGGAGGCAGGTTTCCTACCTACTGGGGGGTAGGGGAAGGACGAAATTGGTCCTACCTACCTGACCAGAGGCAGGAGGGGATGACTGAGGTGAGGGATCCCAACTTTCCTGATCTGGCATCTCCCTGCCCCGCCTTTCCCCCATCCTCGGTGGACTAACGAACAGAAAAGGCGAAAACATTACCTTCCCTCGTACTACATACAATAACTTACAGTTAAATTTTAAAAATATTTTCCGCGTTTTACAAAAGGCTGCACTATAACGTACACATCAGAAGAAAACAGGCAGTATTTTGGAGCAACCCAGAGAACCAGTGCGGATACCAAGGACGAATGTGAAGTTCTCTGTAATCAGGACAGCGCCTGTCTGGGCTTTGGTTTCTCTACGCAACCCAATCCAGGTAGACCCATTGTGAATTTCTGACTGGTGAACTTGTAATACAATGTAATTGTAATAACCACAAATACAAATTGCCATGTACTTATACTCCGGCACTTAAATCTATAGGGAAAATTCAGAAGTCAAGAACTATTTTATGAAATTCCAATTTCTAATCTCCTCACAAAAGACAATATCCCAATGAAGTAGAAATGTTTATCCTTCACAGATCAATGTTGGATCCACATCAACTCCAATGACTTCAATGGAAATGGTCGCTCTTTCAATGGATACACCACATACAGAAAGTCTGAGACTTGCACCACAGGCACCGGCGGCACTGGCACAGGAGGTTGTGTACCGACATACAATGAATTCGAAGGTTCATACTCGCTTGGTGGGACTCGGGTTACCGACTCTGACGTTGACACTGAAAGTGAATGCTTAGACTGGTGTACAGCAAGGTCCGAGTGTGGAGCTGTCGATTTCAACACTCAAAATCAATGTTTTTGGCACAATAATGGAAATTGGCAGAATCAGTTGCGAACTGGTGGTACTGGTGTTTCCCAGTTCCGTAAACAAGGCTGTGATTCAAGTGCCAGTCCAACAGGAGACACTGGTGCAACTGGTAAGCTTGATTATACATGCAAAATAATTATTTCAAGCACTAAGAATTCCGTAATATTTTCGAGAAAGCCAGTGAATAATGACCACTTTAAAAAATGCCTTAACTTTATTAGGTTGCGTCGACACATTCAACTCCATGGTCGGAAAATTCGGTGCTGGTGGGCAACGTAGGGCAAACGTTGATTCTGTAGCAGAATGTGAAAGTGCTTGTAATTCCATGAGCAGATCTAACTGTGTTGGATTTGACTTCAACAGACAGGATAACTCGTGCTGGCTGCATAGCAACGCAAACGTTTTCAACCAATTGCAAGACAACGTCCAAATCACAAACTACGAACGTATTCCATGCAGTGAGTGTAAATCACTACTTACAATAAAACTGAAATGATTTTTTATTAATTATCTCATTCAATTCATCTTTTCAACTTTCATCCAAAAGATTACAAAAACAAGCAATGTTACGAACACCCCAAGAACGCTATATTTGTCCCATCAAGTGGTGTACATAATAACTGGTCAAGTCCGTGTTAAGCCAAATAAATTTTTTACAATTTGCTTTTTAATTCACAGCAACAAGTACATGTCAATTTACTCGGAACCAAAATCTTCAATCGTTTGGAGCCACCCAATCACCTAGTAGTTCTGGACAGGCTGCATGCGAAGCGCGTTGTCGCGCCGAGGTATGTTATTCTGCTTCAAAGAAGGACAACAAAGTCTGGAGCTGAAATCGGAGTGTACCCTTGTACAATTTGCAGCAAATGGAGAGTGAATTGCACTGAAATAATGGAATTACATAGATTTGCAACTCCATACTTCAATGTCATTAATTTTCAAATATCCATCCATCAAAGTCACCGGTTTTATGTATATTTACTATGGCTAATTCAGTTCTACATCTGCTTCACTACTGCCTCACCTGTAACTAAAGTGCAATGAGGCAAGGAAATTGGATCCCTTTACAACCAAATTTGGAAGTTTTGAAGTTATTCGTTTTAATGTCTGGTGTAGTTTCGATATATTTTGCATTACTTTCAAAGAAAAAAATTCAAACATAGCCAATCCATTGTACAATTCTACTGTTATAACTTTTACAATGTACCTTCACGACATGACTTGAAATCAACTTAAAAAAACTGGATTCATAAAACTTCACACGAACACTGCAGATCAATTTCCGTTTATTTTTGCAGTCGAGTTGCGTTGCATACGACATCGATAAAAGGAACAATAATTGCTGGATTCACACAAACGCTGGTGATCTCACCAACACTGTGGCAAATACTAACTTTGACCATTATGTAAAAGATGAGAACTGTGACACAACCGGAACTGGCGGAACTGGCAGAACAGGCAGCACCGGTCGAACCGGACCCACGCGTAAGTTCTTAAACTGAAGAAAAATTGAAATTAGTAGATTGATGGTTTGAGGTAAACATCCGCCCACCGGAAAGGTTGCCAACATGAATTAGTTATCACTTACATTGAGCTTCAGCAGTTTACAATACTTTCCAGTGGTACCAGTGACTGATGCTGAAGGCATCTCTTGTAATCCAACACATGAATTTGTTCCTTATCTATTGAAGCTTGTGCTGTGACATATATGAAGGAGGAAAACACATTGGCTTTTGGTGGAGTCAGGCTCGCCTCGGCCAACACAGAACCAATGTGCAGGGACGCTTGCTCAGCAAACAGGGCCTGTTTCGGATTTGACTTCGACAATAATAACAACCGGTATGTCACAGTCAAATTTTGTATTCAACATTGCCATATTTACTGTCAAGTTCTAGACACCTACATATGAAATTAAAAATGACAATTGTTTCACAAACTGATCCATGGACTACCATTCCAATTCAAAAAATAGTTTGGATCCACTGACTTCTTTATTTTTAATAATCCAAATGCACATTCTTGCCTTAAGAAATTGAACAACTTAAGTATGTTATTTTAAAATCATTTCAGATGCTGGCAACACCTAAATGCGGCAAACAACGAGGACAGTAATAAGGAGAGCTCCGATGGAGTAGATCACTACGAAAAGGATGAAAACTGCCCAATTGGGCCAGATCCATGCAGGGTATGTGAACAGACAATTAAATGTATTTCTCATCAAGATTTGCTTCTCATACACATCCGCAATGTGGTAAATTTTATTGAATTTTAATATATATTTAAGGACACATTTGAGGCATCCGTTGGGACGCACGCATACGATGGAACATACATATCCACTGCTGATACTGTCGAAGAATGCCAGAACAGTTGCCTCAACAATGCTGAATGTCTTGCCCTTGATTTTAATGGTGGTTGCTACATACACACGAATAGGGCCAACCTGGCAAATCTCAACAATAACGTTGCTGGGGTTACGCACTATGTGAGACGAGCAAACAATAATCCTGACTGTAACAGACAGACAACACGCATGACGACCGAGGACTGCAGTCCTCTGAACAGTTACAATGCAGCACGCCGTAACTTTGTCCATTCCTCATATCCATTAAGTCCTGCTTTGGACCAAAGGCCTAGTCAAACTGTAGAGGCAAGTAACTTTTCAGCAAAGTAATCGTTAACAGAATTTTTAATCCACAAAACTAATGGGTTACTCTGGGTTTTACTTTTCCTTTTCAAGAAATACTTTTTCAGTATTTCTGCCATTTTTTGGATGTTTTACCCCGGGACCTAAACAGACATTATTTATCAGCGGATCCAGAAAATCGCGGGGGATGCAGATAACGTGAAATATGCACGATTACCTTATTGACTACCACGGATCCGCAACTGTTTATTACTTGAAACGGTTACTATACGCACCACTGTGCATTAAACGAAGACTATATTTTATGCCCATGGACTTACGAAGACTATTTTTTATGCCCATGGACTTAGAAAATTAGGTCTTGATGTGATGAAAAAAGTGACAGATACATTTCGTTGCATATATTTAAGTTACAGTGTGCCACATGTAAATTACTTTTGTTTGTCTCTTTTGCAGAGCTGCCAGGCGCTTTGCAGTGGAATGGCTGAATGCAGGTCCTTTGTAATTTTCACATCAACCGGTACTTGTATCTTCTACGATTCCGTCGGCGAAACACGATCCTTCCCTGGTTTTGACTATTACCGGCGTCGAAACAGCTGTGACGATGATGGTGAGCGTACTACTTTAATTTATTAGCTATTTAAGTCAAATAAATGTAATTTAATACAAACCAACCCCAAAAACCCATGAAATCTGAAGTAAAAATCGAGTGGAATGCTATGTTCCAGCATAGAGCAAGCCTTTAACATGTATACAACAAACAAGGCATTTTCGTAATAGATTACGACTTGTTCAAAGTTTAAAACATTTCCTTTAATATTTAAATAAGGAATAACAGTTGTTTGTTGACTGTCCTCCATTCATTATTTAAATCTTTAAGGAAATGTTTTAAACTTTGAACAAGTTATAATAACGAAAATGTATTGTTTATATATGTAATAGGCTTGTTCTATTTGCTAAACAGATGTGAATGATTTTTTGGCTTTAATGGGTTTATATATATTTCTAACTATGTTCTATGTGCTGTGTCTTATCTTCCTCGGTCTTACGAATGATGGAAGCAGTGAATATCTCATTTACCCTCCCCCTTCCCCATCCCGAATTGAAAAGTTGCAACTTTCAAGTTGGACTTTGGATTTCAAAGTGCCACTTTAATCCCCCCCCCCCTGAAAATGAAAAGTGGTCATTTTCAGTCGGGGCTTTTCAGATTTACGAAGTGCCACTTTACATCCCCACCCCCACCCCCTCCGAGGAAACCTGAAAGCGTTTCATTTGCCATCTAGTAAATGAATTTCAATCAAGATATTGAAAATAAAACGTTACGACACAAAGCAAACAATTGACCTATCTTCATTAAAACTCTTCCAACAAATTTTCATGGACCATAGTTACTGCCCGAGTACCTGGTACGACGGGAAGTACTATTTTCACAGGTGTGTCCACATGGGGGGGGGGAGGGACGGAGGGGGTACCTCTGACAAGACAGGAGTACCCTCCCTCCCCAGGCAGGTCAGGGCAGGGCACCCTCCCATCCCCCTCCCCCAAACAGGGCAGGGGTACCCTTCCTTTCCCCGTCCTCCCCCCCGACAGGAGAGGGGTACCCCTCCCGCCCCCAGACAGGACAGGGGTGCTCCTCTCTCCCCTTCCTCCCCCACCCGCCTCCTAAAAGGCCATGCAGCGGGCGGTATGCCTCTTGCGGTCACGCAAGAGAACTTCCCTCTTGATCTTTGTCACAACTTTCTTTGCCCCGTCCGCATGATTTTGTTACATGTACTACAAACAAAGCAGTGCAAAATCTTAAATCGTTGGACATAAAATCATTCTCTCTAGCAAAATGAGATACCTAAATTCACCTTCAATAATATTCTGAATGGGGTAAGAACGTAAAAAAACAAGAAATGGTGATCAGCATTGTGTCGCACCGCATGAATTAGTTTGTGATGCCAAGTCCAAAAATGAAAGAATTTTTCATTTTGAACCATGTGTCTATCCGGCTTATTTGTAAAGTTATGGTCATTTGAAAATTGTAAACTGTACAGAAATGTACTAAAAATTCACTTTTCAAATCGCCAGAACTCCCTGCATGGAAAATGCATCTATCAGCTTGAGATTTGGCTTACAGATGCCCCAGTTAATTCTGTCAAATGGTCAAAAAATTTGAACTAAAAATTTTGAACTACACTCTTGACTCAAATTCCTGAAAAAGTTCCCCAAAAAAATTTGGGTTCTACCTTTTGATGCCGAGTCCAAATATGAAAGAATTTTCATTTTGAACAATATGTCCATCTAGCTTATTTGCAGAGTTATGGCCATTTGCAAATTGAAAACTGTATACGAAAGTACTAAAAATTCACTTTTCAAATGGCCAGAACTCCCTGGAAAATACATCTATCAGCTTGAGATTTGGCTAACAGATGATCCAGTTAATTCTGTGAAATGGTCAAAAATTTGAACTCAAACCTTCAAACTCAACTCCCAATTCAACCTTGAAAAATTTTCAAACATTTTGAGATGCTAAATCCAAATCTGAAAGAATTTTAAATTTCAAACCATGTGTCTAACTCTATGTCTATCTAGCATATTTCAAGAGTTATGGCCATTTTAAAATTGTAAAATATATAAAAATATACTGAAAAGTCAGTATTAAAATGGCTGTAACTTCCTAGGAAATGTAGACATAAGCTTAAAATTTGGCTAACAGATGCTTCAGTTGATTCTCTGAAATAATGAGATGAAGAGTGAGATGATGAGATGAAGAGATGAAAATAATTTTTTTTTTTGGTCCAAACATAGTCAAGCCAAATCTGGTGTTATCTGGGGGGGAGGGGTGGGGGTCCAAAAAGTTAACAACCAAGCAAGCATACATACAGACGTCATAGTGACCAGATAAGTCGCTCCGCTCATAGAAGCGGCGCGACTAAAAATACAATTCTGTGAGATTATATGAGATTCAAGACAAAGAACTTATCGCGCTTTTCTCAGAACAAAAGCACTACGGTTCGGACTAATCAAAAATACGTGTAACATTTTGCAGAATGTCCACCAGTTACTGATAGAATAGATAACCAGGCTTCCAACGGCGGTAACAGGATACCACTCGCTAATCTGCTATCCGAGTGTCTCACGGCAAGTATTTCTTCAAGAAACTTGACGAATCTGGTCAATTGTATAAGTACATATATAACTGTTTTGAACTCTGCAGGAAATAGTTTCTTTCCCAGAACGATCACTCAACTTTTTTGCGACGCCACTGACACACATGTTAGATTCAAAGTAATGCCAATTAGAATAAGCTTTTAAAGACTTTGTTCTTGTCTATCATAGGGATGTGTTCAGGATACAACTTGTGCTGGAATAGACTTCCTGGAGGGTGCCGCTTTGAATAATAGATGTTTTCAACACACTTCACAAACCATCACAAGAACGTGAGTAATCTTGCACGCTGAAATTGCGTTCATGCACTGACTCATGAGTCCTTCCTTGTGTTCTTGTGTCTATTTGCGATTCCATAAACAAAGGCAGAACAACAGTTACGGACATATGGTATCATCGCGACCATTTTGAGACCCACAAAAGGTATCAAATTCGAAAATACTGTGGTTAAATAAAACCCCTTATTTTCAATTTTTCAAATGTCGCTGTTTCTAAACACCGCCCCCCCCCCCGGCCGACCACTTCACTAGTATTAAATCAGACATTTTTACATAGCCAACTGTTTGTGAAATACTTCACTTAAAATCGATTCTTGTTTCTCAACATGTACTACCGTTTTCCAGTAATTACGTACATTCGTCCTACTGAACGGTCAGTAATCACGACTGCACATTTTCATTTTCCAGACGACCAGATTCAGCTTCGGTGCAATTTGTCATCACACAGCGTGACAGCTGTCAACCGCAAACTACGCGTAAATAGACTCCAAATTTTCTAATTTAAAAAAAATGTCATTGCTCTTAATTAAACACTCATTTAAAATTCTTGTAAATAACACTATTAGCGCAGACATTTCCATTGCGAAAATTTACGATGTTTAAAGTTAATAGAATTCGTTATTATTATCTAGCTGTTCCCCTTGGCCCTTGTCAAATGATACTCCAGCGGAATTCCCTTCAGGAGGGTGGAATACGCATTACGGCTAATGGACTACCGGCTTTAATGACAGCAGAAGAATGTCAAAACAGATGTCGTCAGGATGAACGTTGCAAGGTACGTCTCGTTCATCAGTAGCCACTTTTCGTGATCTTACGCCAGCCAGCGAGTTCAGCACCTTACCCTAAAAGTCACCCCTGGCTCTTTCGTAGGAAAGATGATACCGTCGCTTTTGCAAATACTGTGTATTTCTTCATATGAATTTATATTGTAGTCCGTTGATTACGACAGACAAACCACTGTTTGCTACGTACACTACGTAGATGGCGTCATCGTAAGTGACGGAGATGTTGATCACTATACAAAAAGGTGCCCAGGTGAGCTTTCAACAACTCGTGGTCCTCCCTTTTTAAAATAGTTATTTTAGATAACTTTTTTTGTTGTGTTGCAATAAAACCTGCTCTGAACTAATGGTACATTTACACTGAGCGAAACTGGTGAAACGTTTTCAATCGCCCCCCTACTAGTACACCCCTCCCCCCGGCATACAAAATCAGAAATTTCTGTTTTCAATCAGCCCCCTGGGCATACTAGTTTTGATTTCAATCAGCCCCCCCCCCGTGATGGTTAACTGGATTGCTGGTAATATGATGATGAGCAACAAAGAAACTTCCAGTTGGTGGCACTTTTACAGTTGGTGATGAAACTTTTTACAGTCAGTGATAAAACTTACAGGTGCTGTCCTGTGTGTACCAATGGAAGTTTCATCATCGGCTATACAGTTTCATCACCAACTGTAAAAAGTATCATCACTGACTGTGAAAGTGCCACCACTGACTGTAAGTTTTGTCCAAAATCTGGTTAACCATCACGGGGGGGGGGGGGGTTACGAAAACGAGGGCGTTCTGAAAACGTTACTCCGGGAGCGAGACCGAAATCTGGTTAACCATCACGGGGGGGGGGGGGTTACGAAAACGATTGCGTTCTGACAACGTTACTCCGGGAGCGAGACCAGAACAATGGATGATAGTATTTCTCAGTTCCTGTTCTGGTTCGGGTGTAATGTCAAAGCTTCCACAGTTTTCACACAACCTATCTGTCCCCGGCCCCTGACCCGGTCTCGGTTCCACTCAGTGTGAATACGCCATGGCTGGTGAGAAGAATAGTTAAGTTGTTGTCATTGAGAGTGAAATATACTATGTGATTCACTGGACGATGTAATAATGGCGCTTCTTTCTCTGAATGTGTAAATATGTAACCCCCATTACATGTGGCAAGTGCGCTTGTGAATACAAATGTAAACGATTAACAAATATAAGCAGAACGGATGAAATAAACGATTCCGGCTTGCTGAAAATCCAATATGCTACCAAAAAGAAACGAAATTATATTTGTTGCTGTCTTTTCCAATTAAAGTTATTTTTGCATAGTTTGTGGTGTAGTGTTCATTGATGTACACTACTAGGTTAGGTACCATGCTGATGTCAAGGTTCATGTCATTCATCATGTTTATTTTGATTAATGAACATGATGAATGGCATCACAGACTTATCGTCATGCTTAATACCAGCATGATTTACTTTACACAAAATGACGGCCATTTATAACAAAAATATTTTTGTCACGTTGATTTTTCACAAATATTTAAATCTAAATGAGTATTCAAATACTAAGCTACTAACTGCGAAGGAAGGGGAAAATGCAAAACTGATCACTTACCAAAGTTACTCGGTCAATGTTTTTGCTTTTTTTTTTTTTTTTTTTTTTTGCAAACCAGTAACCATTGTCTTAGGCTGTTTTCATTATGGAATACAAAAATAATTGAACTTACCTCACGAATATATTTCACTGGTGTAGAAATACATGTTCACAAAAATACAATAACTTACTCCTATTTTCAAACCGGTTTAGCCCCCTTATGGAGATTATGGGTGGTTATGTACACAATTTCCCCTTTTGATTTTACAAAGTTTGGCACAACCCACACTTGGATGTTTTGAGAGTGTCGGGGTATGCTCATTCAGAGATCCACGATACCGTGTTCTGTTAAATTAGGATATGTTGGCGTATTTCATATTGAAGGCACAACGAGAAAATATTTTTGTCACAAGTAAACTGCTACCCTGTCCCAATGCAAATGTTGCCGATTGTTTAACTAACGCTTTGTGGGCTGCATCCTCGCAAAATATGAAAATGACTATCCGGAAACCAAATGGAAAAAGAGCAGAATGCAAACGTTTATTAAGCCAGAAGATTTCAATGTCATTGGAAACAAAGGTAGGTTGTCACAAATATCTGACGCTACCTGAATATGAATCTCCTTTTTCTGGCTATGCTGCGAAATTTGAATCAGTGGTAAAACCAACAGCAACTCCAGTTAGGTTTTCGGAAATTTATATATATTTGACCAAATTTAGCATATTATGGATCATTTCTGCTGGAGTAGCTATTGGTTATCAATAGGTTTATATTCACTGATCACATTTTGGACTAGCGTTTCTGCCATCTTTGTCTGTTTGGTTACTTGAGGCACTTTTACGGATCACTCTTTAGATGATTCTTCCGAAAAGGAAAGCACTTTTTCTGTCTTTCTTGCTTCAGATTGAACGCTAATATTGGTAGCTATGAAAAATGCAAGTCATGGCATATGTGAGCCTACTTTATCAATGCTGTAGCTAGATTCTGCTAAGACAAAGCCAGTTTTCTTTTGCCAAAGCTGAAAGAGTGTCCATGTCAATCTGTATCAGTTTGTTGAATTGTTCATGTCCCTGTGGCTGGAATTTTATGGCAGAGAAAGATCGCAGCAAGGTGGGCATATCTCCTCCATGGTTGCAGGACCATGTCATAACTCAGGCTAACAATTTGGTATTGCACTTGGTACCTACAACAGTTTGATGTGCCCATTTTCCAGTGCACATAAGCAGCTAACCCAAACAGAGGTTATGAATCAAAGGGAAGTACATACATGTGACACATTGGCGGTTGTCCATTTTTGCACGGGATATTATGTAAATAAAACTGCTACAACTGGATCTCCTGCATGCATACACTTACATGTCCAATTAGATTTCAATTTAGCACAGGGTTGGGCCATAAATCATAGGGATAACTCCAACATGTATCTCTACTAATGTATTTCGTACAGGAGCTGGTGCACCTCTCAAAATTAAATTGACCTTATTATGTTTGAACCTCGTCTTATGGGTAATCAGATTAATTGGGCTATGACACACATAAGGTTGGAGACATTGCAAACCCTCAAATATCAAAGTACTACTTTTGTAAAGTACTAACAACATCTAAGCCCTGGACCATCCTATATTTCAATAACGGATTGTTGACCACGATGTTAAAATGGGCATAGCTGACAAAAAGTTACAAAAGAATCATTTTCATACAGTTAAAGTAGTGACAGGGTTGTGGACAATTGCACTTTTGAGCAGATTAACAGGAATGAACACTTCTTAGGAGACTCAAACACTTATTTCACAGTAGTTTCTGCTATGGTTTCTGCTATGAAAAAGATGACATCTGCTTAATATTGTCAACAACAGAATTCAGTGGCGGATCCAGGATTTCACAGATGGGGGGCCAACTTCCAAGGTGGCGGCACCAACCTATTATTTGGCCAAATTTTTCCCTAAGACTGCATGAAAATGAAAGAATTTGGACCCGGGGGGCGTCCCTGGTGCCTCCCCCTTACATCCGCCAATGAAAAACTAACCTACACGTCAGCAAAACTTGGCTAACATAATTTTATTCATCTCTTTTTTCGACGCAGGAGAATTAGAGTTGACTCTCAACATCTGTGAATGAGATAAAAAAAAATTCTAATTGAAACAGGTGAAAATAATGAATTTTAACTGTTTCCTGTCTCTGTGTAAAATTAATGTCTAAAAATAATACCTTTGGATCCATCAAAATACGTGGCCAAGTTCATAATACCAATCAACAAATATAGTTATAATCACTCGGAAATTTGAAGGTTCCTGCACCTGTATATTTTTAGTTCACATCACCCTCTTTGAAATACATTTTGTTTTCTTTGCATATGTTTCGAAAATATGGCGTTTGCAAATAATGCAAACTCACACTGGTTCGTGTTACTGGTTGAGCCACAACACAACTTTTGTAGTTAATTCTCTACAAGCATCATGCGGTACCTCTCCACCTTGTCCTTTTTAGCTCTTAACGTGATACATTAGTATCAAGCGACCATTAATCCAAACGTGAAAGAAGAAATGAAACCTTTTCCCTATACATTAGGAAACTAGTTGACGTGGGACGTGTTCTATGACTCGCTTCAACTTTGTTTGATAAGCTTTAATAAGGGCAAGCCAAACATGCCTTCAAGCAATAATATTTTTAAAACTGCTTTAGGGTCAACTGATATTATAAGTATTTGTTTTCAACAATTACTTTTAGAGCTGAATTCTTTTTGGCCGAGACTTTTTTTAAAATATCATTATTAAAGAAAAGAAAATCTACAATGCATATTTTTTGCCCCGAATTGGTTCAATATCCTGCTATCATTTCCTTTAAGATACAGCTTGCTTCGAAACATTCGTGTGGCGCCAGAATCAAGAGCCAATTGCGCAGACTGGATTTACTATATCTGCCAACAGTCCTTCAGAGTGTGCAACTGAGTGCTTCAAGTGAGTATTATAGTTTTCAAGAAATTGCCGACCACGTATGTAGTACGAGGGAAGGTAATGTTTTCACAGGTATCTGTCCTCGTTCTGGTAGGTGGGCATCCCCAGCCAGGTAGGTAGGGGATACAACCTGCCTAACCAGAAGAAAGATCCGCCATGAAAGAGGTGGCCCCAGCCCCAACTTGGGGTGGTATAGTATAATCAGAAAGTCTAGAATGACCTGTAAGGAAACAAGAGGAATAAGACGGGGCTGTGGTCGATATGCCTCGTAATGTTAATGCGAGGTCCTTTCTTGCTGATATTTTTATTTAACAAAATGTTTAAATATGTTTAATTATTTTCGAAATTACATTCTTCCCCCACAACAATCACCATGACCTTGTGTATATGTATCCAGCATGTTTGTATTAAACTAAGTCTTCAAGCGACCCAGGCTACACAGATTAAGAAAATGAAAGAAACTACGATGCATCAAGCAGATAATATACAGAAGGAAACTAAGAAGTACCAGCCCGTTCCTTTAATTTATACTCTGTGCAAAGTTCCCTGCTTCTCCTGATCACTCGGGTTTACACTAGTCCTTTTAATTTGGGGACCTTCCAGTAAGGATGGTTTATGCACTCCAGGTGTGTCTTCAGTCTAACTTCACAAATACCGTATGTCACAATCTTGATTTCTCTCTCAATGTTCTCGTAAGGAACCTTTGGCTGACATTCTTGCCTGGCGCAACATCAGGTAATAATCACTTGCTGGGTAGACACATGGCATGGGTCTGCGTATTCAGGGACTACTCATAGTGGTCCGATTGAATAACAGGGATCGTCATCGTTGGGGAGATGTCCTTCCAAGAGTTCACTATGAATTTAGACGGTCAAATCCTTCAGTTTCAGTCCGAGTTTAGTCAGTTTAGTTCAGTCATTTTAGTCAGATATGCTGTCACAAATGCTTGTTTTTGGTCATATTTTCCAAAAAAAGGGCATCTTCACCCAGAAAAAGGTCATCTTCACCAGGAAAAAGGTAATCTCACCTAAAATTTGTGATCTTCTCCTAAAATTTGTCATCTTAGTCAGATGTCAATTTAGGAAAGATTATGTTTATTTGAATCAAAATGACACATGTATCACACATGTATGATTTGTATTAGTATAATTTACAAATATAGTATTAAAAAATTACGAATTTTTTTGCTTTTTTTAAACTGAACTGAGTAAACTGAACTGAACTGACCAAACTTAGACTGAAACTGAAGGATTTAACACACTCCTATGAATTAGACTAGTGTGTAGACATAACATGCCTCCTGCATATATTTGCAACAAATACTGACCAAAGAACCAGGGTGTGCTAGCTGTACTGAAAGAGGATGCCTAAGCAAAACTCTTGACCAGCAATACCATTTCCCTGAACATCTTGTCTAACTGTCCACGAGGCCTCATTACTGGGCCATCAGATCTGTAGAATCAGTTCCGTGACCACACTACGAATGACGATCAAACTACAACACTGCTATCTAGTCGCAATTCGTATGCATTCACAGGTGTCACCACCCATGAATGCATTCCAAGTGTCAAAAATTCCCAGTTTCAAAAGCCAAAATTCCTTCTTTCCTGAAATGTAGTACCAAGTAAAGTGGGAGAATGCATATTCTATTCGAGCCTTTATCAGCCGGGTTCTATATTTTTCAAACAAATCGGAAAATATTTTCAAAAAAGAAGCTGTTGCACTCCAAAAATGGAATGTTTTGCACAGGCAACTTTTTCAAATGTTCTTATTGGACTTTCAGCAACCCATTATGTGACGCTTTCACATTCCAAAGAGCTGGAGATATTTGTCGTCATTACCTTCGTGTTGGTCAGTTGCAACAAAATCAGATTAGAACCAGAACGGGCGTGGACTTGCACACCAGGTTGTCATGTGATCCGGTCCCAACTGGTAAGTTATTTTTTTATTTAGCCTTACTTTCAACAAAAATAAAATTTATATTTCTTCCTATGTATGCTTTGTAAACCTTTGTCACCCGTTAGTTGTAATATGTTCCAAACACATTGTGAGAAATGATTTTTGCATTGTAGTAAATCTTATTTTGCATTTTATGGCAACTGTTATATTGTTTCACGATGATTAATATTTATTATTTCCAAGCTCCGCCAACTTCGCAACCGCCAAGTGGCACATGCGTCAAGCTAGGATACCAAACCCTTGCCGGTGTTGCCTTAACCCAAGTACCTGGTACATCAGCACCTCTGACGGCACCGAGTAAGTGATCTTGCAAGCACATTTTAAATAAAAGCAAGTATGAGCTCGAAACACGGGCTCACTTCCAAAAATTTTCACCAGCATCAAACTTCCCCAGCGTAACAGAGAAACAACTTTGAATACAAATTTAGTGTATTTGCCCATTTCATTGATCAAGAAATACTCAAATTCCCCTACCTCCCTCCCCAACACACAAACACACACCTCCTCCCTTACCACCACCACTTGGTAGCCCAGAACCCCCTTTTCATCATCATCATCATCATCATCATCATCATCATCATCATCATCACCACCACCATTGGAAACTCTCCCTGATATCAATTTGAACCACCAGCTCACAACTCAGAGTGGCCACACTGTAATCAAAACGCAATCCCCTGTGTTTTCCGTGATTTTCCTGTCTTTACAACTTTTCCCTGTGTTTTTTGTTTTTTTTTGGCCTCAAAATATAACATTTATTCCACTACCAGTGTCCACAGAGATAACTACTAATATTATCAGCTAAACTATAATCATAAATTTTATTCCGTTATTGGGTCATCCATGTACTCAAAATTAGTTTCGAAAATCGAATAGATAGTAACTACATTCCACTACAACCCTGGCATAGCCTTTAATTGTTGACACTTTAGAATTTTCTTTCTGTTGGAGGTAAATAAATGCTTAGTGTACAATTATGTTTTTAATATTTTTTGGCAAATTCCCTCTGTTTTCCCTGTCTGGAAAAACGAACATCCAAATTCCCTGTTTTCACGTTTTCCCTGTGCCGTCGCCACCCCGCAATTCCATCATGTCACAAAGAAAGGCACCACTGCTGCACAAGTAATAATA
The DNA here is from genome assembly GCA_038406175.1 of Haplosyllis leylae. Classification (NCBI taxonomy): domain Eukaryota; kingdom Metazoa; phylum Annelida; class Polychaeta; order Phyllodocida; family Syllidae; genus Haplosyllis; species Haplosyllis leylae. Next base: position 3,393 of record JBCAUG010115147.1, on the reverse strand, counting down.
TATGTGAACATTTTCAGACATAAACACTGCAATCGGTTGTCGAGATTTTTGTACGAGAACTCCCACTTGCTTCGGTGTACAGTTTCAACCCTCGACATGTCAGTATTACACTCACAGACAATTTGCCACATATATGCCTGGTACCCCCGGATTAGTGTCATACCGGGCACAGTGCCAGGGCGGTAAGTTTAAGACTTATTTACTTATATGTAGCTTATCAGAGTTTCTGGTGTCATGTGGAAAAAAAATCATCAGAATTTAGGTTCAGTCTTGGGAAGATAACTGTAGTTGGTGATTATAACACCCAAAGAGATACCTGGAAGTCATTTTCAGCTTTGCTTTTCTGCTACGAAGAAGATGACATCAGCTATATTGCTTATTTACACAGAACTTGAATGGGACCAGGACCGGGAACAGTATTATGCTGAAGTTTTCACACTGCAAGGGGAGTGGGACCAGGAACAGGAACAGAAACATAATGGAATGTATCTGCTACTGTACCAGGAAAGGTACAAAAATGGCTTGGAAACCCATTGGTCCCAGTCCTGGTACCGTTCCTGGCCCCACTCCCCTTGCAGTGTGAAAACTTACAGTGAGCCAATTGTCCCGGTCCCGGTCCCAGTCTCGTTCAATTTCTGTGTAAATAAGCCATAATATTGTCAACAACGAGAACTAACCTACACGACAGCAAAACTTGGCTCACGGATATTTTATTCGTCTCTTTTATGGACGCAGGAGAATTAGACTTCCTGACTGTCAACATTCATGAATGAGATGAAGAACTCTAATTGAAACAGGCGAAAATGATGAATTTGAGCCATTTCGGTCTCAGTGTAAAATTAATGCCCAAAATTTTACATTTCGATCGATCAAAATGCGTGGCCAAGTTCATAATACCAACAAACAAATATAGTCAGAATCATGGGAAATTTGCAGATTTCTGCACCTGTAATTTTTAGTTCACATCACCCTCTTTGAAATATATTTTATTTTCTTTGCATATTATGATTCTTATAAAAGTAGCTCCTTAGTAAGAGAGCAAGTTCTCAGAAGTAAACTGCTAGCAAATATTTTTCAGAGGTGATCTCGTTCCGAATACGATTAATGTCACAGCCAGCTGTATAGCTGCGCTGTTAAACTTGATCGCTATTCGTTAATCTCCTTATTAGTTGAAATACGACAAAATAGGTTTTCAGAATAACCGGGCTTTCCCGTTGTACACTTCCTTTTTATCTTAAATTATTATTGAAGGTAAATTTTCCATTCAAACTTTTGTTTGATAAAATTTTTTTGTACCTTTCGTGTTACAGACACAAGTTAATGGACATGGAGCACATAAGGATCATAACTACATAAAATATTTTCACGTCGAATAACTAACTAAGAAATACTTTAGCTATACTTCAGAAATCCATAACAGATTTGTTAAAATCCATACAAAATTTAAGCATGTTGGTCTTCCGCACAACTGTATGAACAGAAAATTCATCAGTCTACCGCCACCTCGTTTGGTTAGAAAATATATAGCTCTAGTTTTTGTACAGACACTTAGGACCAAATATATACTGGCAAATCTAGATTATAAAATAATAATTATGTGGTTTTGAAGAATACATGTTAACACAAAAAGTTCATTTTTGCAATTTCCTTTTTTACGACGAAAACATTGCGTGATGAATGCAATAAGATTTTGGAAAGTAACAAAAACCAAATTAAAGCAACAAAATATAGTTAGAACTCAAACTAAGGATGGTTCGATTTTTTCCACGCTGAAGTGTAAGTAGCAATTCATTTACGAATAAGTTTTTAGTTTTCACAGTTAGTTTTATGACAACACTAAACTTAGTACTGATTGATTGGCTTGGGAAGTTATTTACACTGATACGCCTATATTATTCTGGAAACCTATCAAGCGTGCGTTTGCTATTTCACTGTTTCACTCATCGTGTAAAGCTCACGTTTGTTTTAAAATGCAGCGTTTTCAGTTAAGAATGGATCCAGAAATTAGAAGGGATGAAATTGCTGCAGTAAAGCCAACCATGAGCTTTTTACTCCTCAAATCTACTGCTACAGTTCTCTCCAAAAGCGGAAGAAAAATATGGTTCATATTCACGTCTTATTAAAGCCGACAGATTAATGAGTCGGCTAAAAATCAAGCTGAAAACCCCAATAAAGATCAAGTTAAACATGAAAAATTAATTAACTGTCCCTAAGATTTCCCTCGCTATTGAAGATAATCTTGGCAAATATGGACCACATATTTTTCTCTTGTTTCACTTGTACCCGCATTTGCTTTGACCCTTCCGATATTTGCTGGATTACATGTTGTCTTAGCAGTAAATTCTCAAAAGAGGCTAAATTGAGATACCTAGGTGACAAATAAATGAAAAATTGTCTTTTTCAATTTCAGATCATTTTGGCAATGTTGTGTTAGAATGACAAATGACTGTGTAGATCGCAGCGATGTGGTTCTGATTCACTGGGACGTGCTCGTTTTCCGAAAAAATTGCTGAAAGTTGGCTGGGCGTGTGCGTGTAGCTGGGTGTTTTTCTTTTGTTATTGTTTACATTTCCCATAGTTATTGTTGACACTTCTGATTATTATTGTTGATATCCCAGATTGTTTACACCTATCTCAATACACTGAAAAAAATAGTTCCAAAAAAAAACGAACAAATGGTTCTTATTTTTGAGAAATGTAATTAACATATCTTAATTGTATGTTCCTTGCAACACGCAACATAAAAAAATGTCATGTAACTAAATAACTATCATTAGTAATTCGACCGCTAAAATCTAAAAACTGTGATCTGCCCCAAATAAAAACAATAACAATCGGAAATGTCAACAAAAACAATGGGAAATGTAAACAATAACAAAAGAAAAACACCCAACCACACGCACACACGCTCACGCCCAGCCAAGAGAAATTTTCCAAAAACGAGCACTTCCCTGAAATGTACAGGCATATGTCCCATGTTTCACGAGAAAACCCATTGAAGAAAATAATTGGTGTCTCTGGTCGATTTTCAAATTTCTGAAATGCTTGAATCAGAAACACAGCCATGTAAAACCCTGATCGTACTCGTTGACGGTAAATGCATGGCTGCGGGTTATGTAATACCTACCCAAAACAACTGTCAATGCTCCTCCCACTCCAAATGGCCTTGAGAAATGAACCTGTGGCCTTGTCAAATGAGATCATTTAGGGGTGTTGCAAAAATATAAAATTATAAGATCACCAAGCTCATTTGCTAATTCTACAAGGTCACAGGTTCATCTATCAAAGCCACACCCCTAAATTACCTCATCTCTCGAGGTCATTTGGAGTAGGAGGAGCAATGACAGTTGTTTTGGGTAGGTGTTACATAACCCCTGGCCATGGATTCACCGT
>JBCAUG010115036.1:0-21395 GCA_038406175.1 Haplosyllis leylae | reverse complement strand
GCTGGTCGGCTGGGGCATGGTATATATACAAGGTCACGCAGTGGCCTTGGCCTTGGTCGGGAGGGACTCCGACACATATTAGCCATGGGATACATTAGTTCAAGGCAGAACGGCTGTTTAACAATTGACACTAATACCACCAGCCGAGTACTTTCATGATTGCGTAATCTTGGCAATGTGAAACCAATAACAATAGGCGCTGATATGGGGCTACAAATTATTCTAATCTGACATTATGTTGTTCCACAGTGTTTCTTGACCTTGAAGGGGCACATTTTGTCTATTCCTGAAATCGATGCAAGAATGATTGATAATGGTCACTTTTGTAGATCTAATAACATTGGAATAAAAAGTAAACTCACCGCCAACTTTTGTAAAGCGTATAACCGTGTTTACATTAGATCTTCGTTACGACATTTTCACCTTTTAAGACAGTAGCATGGTAACTTCTCAGCTGAATCCCAAGGCAGGGATTAGTATTTCAAATATTCCAGGTTTTTCACACTGAATTCTTGTCACACCTTCCCACATGGATTTCACACAGAGTAGATTACGCCCATTATCTATTTAAACAATGGCATGCCTGTTTGAAATTCACATACAGTCTTAAATCTGCACCTCCATGATTGTACCATGCATCTTGTCAGAATGCTGATGCAAAAGACTCCATTTTATCTAACATCAATATTTCCATGGCAACGTAAATTGTCTGCTGTTATGGGCTAAATTTGGCTGATCAGAACCCCCGTTGGGATTAAAGAAATCCCAATTTGCTGCTTGACTGGTGTACATGGATAAAAGAGTTTTATATGTGCAGAAGAGCTAATTCCCAAAGACAGCTTAGACCAAATAGGCCTGGGTGGGAGGTGGAGTGAAGCACAGAGATTTCAAAAGAGTCGAGCAACAATGAAAGGTGCCAGCACAAAGCAGTGTGCTGCATGTTTACCTGCATGTCTAATTGGCTCGAATTCCTTCACATCGCTTCTGACACTTCATGGCCGCAAGGGCTAAAATCTGAGTGAATTAATACAGAGTAATACACTTTGTTCTATTATCTTTTCCCAAGAAAGGACCCGTGTCTAAATGTCTTCATTGTCCTTTCTGCAGACACTTGTTTCCTACAGTCGTACTGCATGTATGAAATACCAAGTACTGGGGTACGGGAGGCACATAAACACAGTAATATGTATTTAAATCTAAAGCTCCTTAAATCTGAATGAAATGACCAAATAAATTAACTTTTACAAGAAAATTACTAGTGACTTTTCGGAAGGTAGACAGTCTGCAGAAATTATTACCGTATTGCATCATATTCCGCATCCTTCATGTTGAAGGATAATTTAGCCAATTTGTTCCCGTAAATGTTCTGTCTTTGAATGTATATCTGTCACCTCACAGGCGATAAGGTTAATATTGTTAGTAAGAACCATGACAATAGAATAAAACTTGGGTATTCAAAGTTACGACAATTGTTTGTTTCTGAATGTTAACGGGATTAAGATTGGTATTTTTAAATGGGGAGCCACAGTCTTGATGCTTCAGGAATCATGTAACCATGATCATGTTACAGCATCAAGTAAGAATATTTTCAATAGTTGTTGTATATTCTTTTTGGAGACGAAAACTCCTATACTGTGACTTAAGAAATGAAGATACAGGTAACACTTTTAAAATATGTTTTTGTTATGAACAGAATATAATTTCCACACGATTTTACTCGTCTGTGGTTCTGATGCAAATAGTTCTCCACGTTTCCTGCAAAAATACAACGGCAATAAATTTGTACCTAAGTGCAGAAGGGCATAGAATAAACATTCAAATTCAATTTAGCATGAACCACCGGCAAATAAACGCAGTTAATGAACTTAGATTCATCCAACTTCATCCCTTCATTTATTACTCCGGATTAGGGCTGAGCACACTGGATTGACATGAGAAGTGTCAATGTAGCAAATTTATTCATGGCGGGTCTCCGAATAAATGCAACATGGAAGGAAGACCGACCGGTGAGTCTACTCAAGGGCTTGTCATAGAATATCTCAAAGGAGAGATGGTTTGCTGCTGGTGTTGGAATTACCAGGGCTTGTAAAGCTTAAAGAAGATGTTGGGAAATAAATTCAAGAAATTGTAGTGTTCACGCCTGGTCTGCTCAAGAGAACAAAACCATCACTAATAAAGTTAGAATTTGAGATTTTGTAAATGCTGCGCGGCTCTATATTTTGTCAATAAGATCAGGCCAGACCTATTTAAGCATAACTAAATGAGATCTTTAAGACAAACGGAAACCAATTAGTGAAATTTGTTTGTTGGACATGAAACGAGAAATACACGGAATTTATTGCTCTGAAAATAGTGGAGGAGGTTAATGGTCATGTTTAAGTGATCTCTTGGGGCACCATTCTGTGGCCTTGGAGAGAGGTTTATAATTCAACTGTTCATGTCTCTTCTGAAAAATCTATAGCAATCACATTTCTTCTAGCCAGTGGAAGAAATGTCAAATAGGAGAACTTTGTGGAAACAAATCGATACAAAGGCTGCCGCTGATGTATCAATGGAAATATATTTGTAAAGAAATCGACAGTCTTTAAACGGATAGAGGTAGTGATCCCTTCTCTTCAAACTTTAAGTCGGTACAAATAACAGGTTTCACATTCCACGTACCATTGATTTTTGCTTTTGTCAAAACAGGTTTGTGTTATTAGCAAAAACGTACTCTTCAAGACCATTCTAAAAACAGCAAACATCTTTTTGCCACTGATGGAATTTTTCGGACACAGAAATATTATTGTTTCGAACAACCTTTACATTTTTCTGCAGCGAAAATTTTAATTGGTAAAGAAACAAAAAAGAAGAAATCTTTGAATAATCGAGGTCACCGTACTGTATTCGCTGCTTGAGGTTATCCGCGCTCCTGGGCTGGATGCTCTCCATGCTATGTTAAGTGGAAATTGATCTCTTGAGCAATGATCTCCTCTATTGAGGGTGATACGTATTGATTTTGATTGTTTGTGAGATTCTTACTGTGGACACTACTCTTTATCATGCTATAGAAGTTCTTTTTACAGATTAAATAACGCTTCACTTGCATATCATCAAAGATTAAGAGAGGAACATTAATATCACTGACAGCTTTGACTCGTTTCAATCACTTCCTCCATGCACAGCTTTTTATGGTGATAGTGGTGGCACTTGTTTCTAAATGACTTTACAGTTTGTACATAAAGTCTGGTGATTTTTGTACTTGTTTCGGCACTTTACCACATGACTGCATGGTGCAACCATGTAGTGAAAAATTGCTACTTCACCAAAAGACACAATTTTCATGGGATTTGGAAACTATAAAATCCTTAAGTGTTACTAAGTACAAAGTTTTTACAAGAAGTAATTGGTTGAAAAATAATTTGTAGAATACTAAAGAATAACATGTGAAAAAATGAGTGGAAAATTTTAAATATAAAGTTTTGATGAGGACACTGGGTAAAGTCTGCACTTGTTTCTACAACATGAAGTAGCTGATAATAAATGTATTTTTTCATGAAGTGCTGGGCCAGAAACAAGTGCCACCAGTATGAATTTAATAGTGTCGCATATCAACAATTATAATGATTGAAATGAGTTAACAGTTACATAAACTTATGTTGTTTATGCTAGGGTGTCTTTGTGACGTGAATCCTAGAGCAAGCTGGCGGCAAGTTAAGGAAAACATGTATCAATCTAGAGTCCTAATAAACAACAGGAAATATCGTTTGTCTTCTGTTGCTGTCATCATTAGAAACATAAGACCCGTCTTACATGACATTTTCAAATTAAAACATTGTCGACATAAGTAATTGCAAATCTGTTGTGTTCGCTATCAAAGACTGAAACATCCACCAGTCATCAATCACGAAGGTAATCAGGAAAGATACAGATTTCAGACGACATCTTTGTTCTCCAGAAGGAGAAAACAAGATTGCTTACATGTGCAATGCAGACGAGATCTACATGTAAAATTGTCGGGTTCTTGGGAATATTCTGCCTTACATTTGACACACATGGAAATGGTTCTTCGTGAACGAAATTTCATGCGACTGATGTGAGTTTCAAAAATAGAAGATTCTCTAGATTCTGTTTCAGATCAATTTTGTTGGGGCTTATATTGCAAAGATTGGCCATTTCACGCTGGTATCATCAATCGTCCGACTATGGTCCACGCAAGCTGCGTGGATGTGGACAGTTATGAAAGTCAGTGACACATTTTTTCTTGAGTGTATTCCCGAGTAAAATGGAACGCATCTTTCGTTTCTTGGAATACATCAACATTTAGAGTTGTCCGAGAAATTCTAAAGAAAATGAAAGAAAAACAGAAATCCCGTTATTGTCTCAGAAATCAATGGCTATGACCCATCTGTGCTCAGGCAAATACGTTTAAGTGCACATTTATACTGATGAAGAAATTGAGGTCATTTGAGAATACCATTTCGTTTAACAAGACAGTTGTGATGAGAATTGATTTTTGTTGAGGTGAAATTAAACTTTTTGTTGAAGGTGGGAGTTCTAAAAGGTCATTGCTGGTTCTCCAAAGAATCAAGCTTAGTACATCAATCCAAGCAGAGCTGGCAAAGTGACATTTTTAGCAAATTTTGATGAATTTTGACAAAAATGCATAAACCTCCTTTTTCTATCTGCTTCTGCTGGCTGCGCACTACACTGTCTCCCGTGGACGCAGAACAATTCAGGAATGAACAAAGCTGAGTGCATTGCCATATTTGTTCCATGCTGAACGACACTTTAATTGAAACTGTGACATGTTGTGATCACAAAATGCTACTTGTAATTACATCTTAACTTAATTGTTAATTGGATCTTTCGGCATCTGGCAAGTTTACTTAGATTTTTCTAAAAAAGGTAATGAAGGCGATCACAATTACTGTCAGGCTTTCTGTAACATCAAACGATAACATGCCAGCAGCACTGGCAGAAGAGCACTTTTCTGCGAATTAACAATTAATCTTAAAGCACAAAAAGGCTCCAATCGAGTTTTCCCACTATTAGCCTTTTCTATTTTCTGTAGATTCTATAGATTCCTATTTACTACATATATAAAGAGAAATACACCATATGTGTAATATTGAATGTACATAGTCAAATTATCTGGTCTCACATATGCGACTCTAACCACAAGTGTGAAAAGTCCTTACCAGAAATAGTAAATTGATATGGGTAGTATACGAATCTTTGACTATATGTAGCAATTGTCCCACAAGTGACCAAAAGGAATTCACTGAATTCAGGGAATTCATTGACATGTTTATAGTGGGAAAACTCGATTGTGTGGTTTGCACAATAACTCCAGGACTGTAAAATGACATTATTTCCCAACAAAATAGGCTGCTCTAAGTAGGTGTAGTTCGAAGGAGGTTGGAACATGCCAGTATTATTTCAAACACTTTTCCTAAATTAAAGTAACAAGATTGAATGACATTTTTCGAGGCAAAATAATTAGTTAGTTAAATGTCATTTACTTTCGACAGAGACCTTTTCAAATGTCTCCTGTGTCTGTAACTGAGGATATCTATGGGGAAAAGAGGTTTACAGAACCCAATCGAAAAAACGGAAAGAAAATCCCCGCACAGCGAAGACATGAGAGACAAGATAATCCCCGAGTATCTATCACTCAACTCATTTATCTGGTAGCGTAGTTTTTACAAAACAGTTGTTTGGGGAAGTGGTGCCAGCAGAAAGGTAGCAAATACCCTGGAGACTCAATTGTTAAGCAGAAAAACATGAAAACGGAAAGGTAGAACGTTGAAATTGTTATGTTCCACGATTTCTTCATTGCCGCAGAATAATGCCTCCGAATTCGGTTTCTTTTGAGCCTGCTACTCAATTTATACACACAGTCTGCTTTGCCTGGTCTTTGTAGGAAAAATCCACGGAATGTGTCCAACATGGGTCTAAATTTATATCCTAATTAATCATTGGCAGGTTCCATTTTTTGTCGTAAAAATATTTCTAACCCCGAAAACAGTCAGAACCTTACCAGTTTTTGAGGTTTCTTGTTCTTGAAGATAACTTTTGCTCTCGTCCCCTGTCAACGCTGACATGGTTTAAGAACGGCTGTGATAAAGTAATTTGACGCCAAGGCACACAGTCTCATTTTGGGCATTATAATTGAACTATTTCCCAGATTCCCAGAGTTACTTTCTTTTTGTCAGAATCAAACTTCAGGACAATTCTAGAGAAGTTGAGAGCAAATTTCACCAAATAGCCTGGTTTACAGAAAGCCCATCGGTTTGGTCGATTGTCCTTTTGTTTTCATGGATTAATATTTTTGCTTCATTGGTATAATATTGCGTAGATTATCTCAGGTTGCTTCTGGGGACATTCCTCCGTCCAGCTTCTTAAATGGATTTACTGGAAGATGAGCAGGTTTTCTAACCTGTTGTGTGTGTTTGGAGGTTTATTCGGAATCATCTTACAACGAAACCAATTAAGAGTTCAGTCTCCGCAAATATCATTCTGTTCAACATAACTGTTAATCCCTAATGTGATGCCATTGCTGTCTATCGACATTTTCAATTCTGTATGCAGCTGTTGTTATATTCAGAAGTTCCAGTTGTACGCCTCTTCATCTTCAGACAGCAAATATTTTTTTAGAAAACTCTACTGAGGAAATGCGGCGTAATTATTCTCTGGGCTTTGATTTTTATTAATTTGTCAAAGTATTTTAGGAAGTTGTCTTCTGTACTCGAATAGGAGTGGGAGTACTAGTTCATCGGGCGACGGCACACCCTCACAGTGAAGCAGCTTGAAGTAATGATGAGGGGGATCACCATATGATGCCACAAACCGAAACTGCCATCCCGACAGCTGCTGACCGTTTACTCCAACTCACAAGACAGGTGACAAAAGATCAACCTGACCTTACAAACCCATTGTCGTCATCTGATGTACACAACTAGGGTATCATAGATTCCATACATTGTGTATTTTTAACGCCCGCGTACTGTTTGCACAGGTATCTGTCTGTTAACAGGGGGTACCCGTGATGGGGTACCCCCCAGCTGAGGTGGAGTACCCCCTGGCTGAGGTGGGGTACCCCCCAGCCAGGACTAGGGTACCCCCTGGCCAGAACTGGGGTACCCCCCCAGGCTAAGGTGAGGTACCCCCAGGACTGAGGTACCCCCCTGGTACAAGCCAGTGTACAAGTCAGGTGGGGTACCCCCGGTACAAGTCAGTGTACAGGTCAGATGGGGTACCCCCCAGTACAAGTCAGTGTACAAGTCAGGTGGGGTACTCCCCCCCCCCCCGGTACAAGTCAGGGATAGGTCAGCCATGCGGCGGGCAGTATGCCTCTTGCGTTCACGCAGGAGGACTTTCTTGTTGGTATTTAGTTTTGAAAAGACCTGAAAAGTCATCATCTTTTTAATTACTTTGTACTTACGCACAAGAATCCTGAAGTTGTGCCTCAAAGCATACCATTAGTAAATAGTCCCTGACACGGAAATCATCAACTTGTTAAATGCTCCTCATTACTGACCGCGTACGTAGTACGAGAGGAGGTAATAGTTTCAGTTTGTCTGTCCACTGGGGGGGGGGGGGGGGTTACCCAGTCCAGCTGGGGGGCAGGGGGTACCCAGTCCAGCCAGGAGATAGTCCCCTGTGAAACAATGGCTAGTACCAGTGGGTTTTCCTTAAAAATAATTACACTTCCTCTGAATAGATGAAAGGTGCCAGAATTATTTAATTTGAATAAATATACGTAAGAGTGTCTTTTCTTTGCATACGAAGACAAAAACAGGTGTAGAGCATTGATTTGATTCCCATGGTGGCAATATGTATCAGGTCATTGATATGTTTTCGTTTGCTCAGCCTTTTTGTGGTTCAGTCTGTGATTTGAAACACTCCAAGCAGAAGTGGCTTAAGATTTCCTTTCACTGGCTTATTTCTCACCGAATACACAATTATGCATAAAAGTGTTTCAAAGGACTTGAAATGTTTTTGCTAGTCCATTTAATTTCTTGAAATAATACAGAGTTGTACGGGAACTTAAACTGTGTATTTCTTGGTGACTTTCGTTAACAATTTGATGTTATCTAAGAAATTATAGAGACATTTTCTCAACAGATCATAATTGGAAAATCCATATCTAGGTTTCCCACGTGAAGAAATTTCTTTCATTTCAGGCTGTTTGACCTTGCTGTACACCCTTTAGAACCTTTCTTTGAAGCCCATTCTACAATCTGGTGTATTAGCTAAGAAAAGTCGATCTGTCAAAAGCAAACCTTTGTGGTATAAATTCTGCCATATCTGAGGCATATAATCAATAGAACACCAAGCAACATCAATAATAAACTCTAAACATGAAGGAGTTTTTTCAATAAAATTGCTTTTTGTGACAAACAAAGGAAATTTCATTCGTATCTGCACACATCGAAAATTATTTGACGAAAGGTATATATCCGAAGAAGAAAGTTAATTAAAGCATTCGAAGGCATTGTGTGCTTTTCATAATATCAGGCCTTGTTCTGTGTTCTGTTTAATAATTGGGGTAACGATTTTCAAAAATATTGTTCTTTAGGAATGTAGAGCAAATGAAAGTGCTTCTCTGTTGAACATATTCGATAATTCATGAAACCATACCTTCCTTTGAGGAAAATAATTGTGGCAGTGGTCAGAACTGCCAACGTTAATTCAAGAGAAAAGACGTGGACTATGACACAGACAGACTGGAACGTCCTTGAAAGAAGGAATACATGTTCTGTATCCATTAAACTAAGAGACGATGGGTAATTAGGACTAAATAGCTCAGTTAGATCATGTAAGAATTCATTATGATGTACTCCGAGTGTGATTCTGTATTGTACATATTGATATCCTGTACATTGCTATTGAGTAAATTGGCCAATTGTATTCAATGACCCTATGTTATTAAGTGCAACTGATTCTTCCATCATTGGCTTCAGATACTTTGCATGCTAACTATAACGTTCTTGGCCACACCTTTCATATGTCTGTAAATGGGCGATAACGAAACGTTAGAAATAGTCTTCTAGGAACACAGAGAACAGATGGAAGAAATATACGTAATTGACCTATTACTTTATTTCTGTTGCTTTGACTATCGGTGCAAATTTCTTGGCACATCGGACAGTTACTAAACCACAATTTGTAATTTACACCCCACCTTATGGAAAAAAGAGATTTTCTTATGTACAACAGCTATTCCGACTGAACACACCTAAAGTTCAATGATAGAGCCCATAAACCATGGTAAACTGTATGATTGTTCCAAAATGCTTCAAATTTTTTTTATTATTCTTTGAAAGAGAATTCGGTGCTCTCTACAGTAATAGATCTATATAGATTTTGCTTATTCTGGGTATGAACAGATATGTCAATAGTTCGAAGTGGCTCGTGATGTCAATTTTGCCCCATTTTGAATATGAAATCAATGTAACACTGAGCAACATCAATAAACTCCTTGAAATATCGCAGAATTATCAGACTGAACGTTTACGGCAACAAGAGAGAAATGAAAGTAAAGGCTAACGTCATGGTGCAATTTGCTCAAATACGTCGCTGGTCTGTGGGAGTCTAAATTTAGTGCTGAACATTTCAAATGTATGTGTGTCAGTTGTTGGTTTGCCAATGTTGGCTATGTACAGTATTCTTCAAAGGAATAACTCCACTGACTTTTTCTGGCTTCATTGTAAATCTTTTATTGAAATGTTTTAATACTACAATTTAATGTATCACAGGGTCATCTCAGCAGCTACGCCCACGCTAATGGAAGCAATCAGACACCAGGAAGTGCCATGAACATGGACAGCATGTCAATGCTTTCTCTAACCTTGTCACTTGGCAATTTCATTTGGCGTGTTTACATACCCACAGGTAAATCAGTAAGATGGACGTACACGAGTCATTGGCCATCTGGTTTACAGTTTATTACCTTATTGGTGTGCAAAACAAAGGAAAACAATTTATCACTGTATTTCTAGCTTAATTACCTTAGATATTTTGCATGCAATTAAAGCATTATGAAACAAAGTATTTCAATAATAAGCTATCAGGTTTGCTAATTAGGAAGTAAATTAAATCTGCTCACTTGCTGCTGAGAGTTGTTTATGATGAGATGATTGGTTGGTTGATGGAGTGGGATCGTAGTCACTGGGCTTCACTTGCTTGTGTAGGCACGGTGGGTGATTTGAACATACTGCTCCCGCCACTTCACCATTCTCAACATGATACCAAACCTGAAAGGAAATATAAGCGACAACATGAAATTTCCCCAAAAAGTTCAGATTATTGCAGCAAGCGCGTCTTTTGAAATGGTGTAACTCGTTCATTCTCAAGATTATTATTTAACACCATCAATTCAAAGAATATTTAACATTTGTTTCAGCATTCAACCAAGGAATACAGGAGAGTTATATTTTTAGTTTAAAACATTGCACTCAATGTATGTGACAAAATCTACTATTTCCTGGAGGCAACTGCCTTTCGCTTGAATGACTTTAGAGGGTTGTGTATGTAACACAAACCAATCGCAGTGTGCCTGGCACAGAGAGTAGGACGAGAACATGCTCTTATTGATTTATTGATCTTCATAATTATCCATGATTGTGTCATTCAATTTTGTCATGTCTCATTGAAGCCTTACAGACTTTACATCATAACCTAGGAAATCAGGGACTTCATCAGTTAGGTGACTAATGAAGTGTTCAGGCCCAAGGCAAAGTTGATTTTGCCTTTTTATGAAATGTTCTGTCTCATAATACGATTGTGATCACAAGCAGAATCAATACAAATATTTCAGAGACACTTGAGATAAAAATCTACAAACACCATGAGTACAAAGATACATTTGAAAAAAATGTTTAGAACAGACTATCTTCTGAAGTTTAACATGTTGAACACGGTAAAGATATTTGACAATACAGTTTATAAAATCTTTGCCAATATACCGCTATCTGGTGGTGCATCAGATGATGCATTACTTTTACGATTCAGCATTTAGGCTTCCGTGTGACAAATACAAAATCCCAATCATACTTAAAGTTAGAAACAATTACTCTGTAAAAATATATCATCTTCGTGTGGCATTGTTGTTCAGTCAAAAAAGCTTGTTTCATTAGATAGGAGTGCACTCAAGTAATGGCAATTTATCATCGCACTAGAGCTAAAGACGATGTCAAAACATTGCAGAGTATGTATGTAGGTTAATCCTATCACGTCAAGCCTCCATTCTTCTCAATTATGGTACGATGTTGTAAAAGATTAAAAATATTTAAAATTATGTAATTCACAGCACAAGAGACCACGACAACACCAGACCAGATTTTGGAAAACTACAAGAGAAAAATAAGTGTTGGACTAAAGTCACTCCTTTGCAATGTTCTTGTTTTTTTTTATATCTACATGTTTTTTGAGGAAACAGCTCATATTTAGTTAAATAAAGGTTTAGCGGACCAATCTTTCTTCCTCGTTGAAAACATTATGTTAAATGAAAGAATTTCATGTCTGAAACTAATTATTGGAACCATATTCAAGAAAAGTTCTCTTGTAATTAGGAAGTTCAATTGTGCAGTAAGGAGCAATGTGTTCAGTAAAGTGTCTGGAGTGGTTCGTTTTCTCCAGTCTTCTCAGATGTTGACATGAAATTTTTTTTCATTGATCTCATGTAGTATTGAAACAAAGATTTTTCTTTCAAGCTTGCAGTAAAGAAGGTTGAATTTGGCCGTATGAAAATGAAGGGTTTCATTTCATTCATAATGAAATAAAAGAACCACAGTGGTGGTCTATCTTGGAGATTTTTGTTCAGGAAAATTTGTGCAAGTGAAACCAATTTGTACAGCCTGTTGATAGGTTTCTGAAGTAAAGAAATCGTCTTTGGTATTTCATTGTCAGTGATTTTAGACAATGTGTAGCATCAAATGAAGTACAGACAATTAGTCAAATGAAAAACAAAAACTTTCTCTTTTTTAAGAATGAATACGAAAAACTCAAAATACTAATTTTTCTGTAAGTCGATCACAGTGCTGACCAGAGCAAACAAACAACACATAAAAATATAAACAGGAATCTTTTGCGGTGCGGAGCCTCGAAACACATAAGGAAAAACAACCAGTGTTCAGAGTCCTCCGAGGCCTTTTGGGTTATTAGATTTCACTGCACTTCAGTATCACCAATCCATAACTCTTGTGCAATGAGACAACAATGTCAAAGGGTGAAATCAATGTCACATGGATGCACTGAATTTCCATTAGTGAACCATTACGTAAGCTCATCAAATCCTTCGATTCTTCATTGCTGCAGTTGTTTAATGTTTTGTCTGTTTCTAGTAGGTTCAAAACTAAGCCTTGAAAATCAATTTGTTTATTGACCACATCATAATTGATTCATAAGAGAGAGAGAGCAATGTACTTGAGGCACGATTAGATTCAACGTTTCAATGCGTAACAATGTTACAAACCAACAGTCCACGCAACACAGTGCACCAACAGTTTCTAATTTTTTTTTATCTTGGTGACAGTATACAACTGAACGGGAACCGTCAGAAATGAAGCAAAACGATGAATCTGAAAGCACGTAGTCTTAATAAACGTTTATTATAGACCGAAGCATTCAGGTGTGCTGTATGCAGTAAGTGCGTTTGTACGTTTTGATTTCATTTAATTTCCAGTGTTTTTTCGCTTATTAGATGTATTCAGTGCCTCTCATTGCAAAAATTAATGAGAAATATTCATCAGTGATTTTCTCTGGCAAGATTAATTAATCACATAATGAGATGAGCCATTTCTTCCACATGCCTCACATTCATTTTGAACAATTTTAAGTAGTTTGCTTTTGATATGTCCTTGTATTTATTACACTTGGTTTGAATTCTTTGAACTTAAAGTGTAGAAGTTTTCTTATTTGAGCGAGTTGTCTTTGTACAGACTTCAGTGCATTTATCCATTTGTTCGGTTTGTATGACAATCATATTGTAAAATTTTAAGTCTTTGTTCAGAATGCCAAATGGGAAACAATTCTAATTTTGTTCTGCACTGCCTGATGATGCACGACACAAAAATCTCGGCAACTAACAGCATCAAAATATTGTCTAACCATTCTTGGTTGTCGGCATTGCTATTCATTCTTTTCTTAGTGAAACCATTTTATTGAAAACGATACAATCTGTGGTTTCAGCACTTCTTGAACCTGACATTCCATTACAGCTAGGAATCAAAGAGGGAACTGGACATCTTTTTTCCTGGCTAGAACCAATTACTTTTTGGTAAAGTGGCCCTTGTAAACAAGGCCTTTAGGATATTGCGATCAGAGAAAAAGAGCATGAAGCTGGCTTGAATATCTCCAACTTATAATTCTACTTCTACTTGTGTGCCAATTGATGTGGAATTGATTTGCCTGCCTGCAGAGACCATACATGCCGATAGTCTTGGCTCATCAACTGGCAGGATTAGCAGCAATGGAAACAAATAAGTGGGTAAATCTTTCCTTTTCCACCGCATAAAAGACTCACAAAAGAGAAAATAGTTTGACGAGTCCGAAATTACTGGCGACTTTATAGCGCAAATTACCATACAGAGCACCTCACATTTGACGGAACGACTTCCCTTCGTGCACTTAAGACAATAGCTCCTGGCCTAGACAATATGCAAAAGGACAACGTCGCTTACCTCGAGAGAGATGAAAACTGCGCAGAGAGCTACTCCATGCCTAACCATTTCCAGATTCTAATTTCCAGCATTTTTTAAAGTGGACAAATCAGATTAGGGTCATTGTGCTTGGTGACCCTGATCTTCCCGTGTTCAGCAGTTAAACCCTGAGGCTGATTAAAACCCTCCGAACTGTAGTGACAGCTTCGTCCGTCAGTCAAATCAAAACATCTCAAGCTGCTACGGATGAATTCAGCTCCTCTCTTCGTCTTTTACATTTGGAATGAAGTAGTTCTGACTGCCAAGAGGACCGCCGATAGTTTCTTTCCGCCTTGTCTAAGCTCAAGTAAATGTAAGCTGACCACGCTTACAAGAGTATCAACAGCGCATAGCTTTAGTGGAATACTAATAAGGGGTCTTGTCTTGGGCTGGTACAGCCTCCTCTGGCCGTAACAGCACTATTCAATGCCTCTGTACATGACTGCAAGCCTCTTTGCCTTGCCAATTTAGGTCCTCTATTGCACTCCCTCTCTTGCCTATCTTTAGTTGATGGTATAGATTTATCCTACGTCAATACCACTAGTAAGCGGAATGAAAGGGTGTGTATTGGTACCGTTCATAAAGCTTAGTCTAAGTCACCACTTCCTTTCAAGAATGGTTCACATGAAGAACCACACCATTGACAGGGAAAACAAAGCACAGTAATCAATATGTGAGCTGGCGGTTTAAAAATCCATAATCATATTCAAGTGCATGACTGAGACATTTATCATAGGAGAAACTCACGATTCCAAAACAGCAGTGATGCATCAATAAATATAGATTGCGACAATAACCGGATAGAATTACATAATTTATTAGACAACTGCAGTCAGCAAGTACATGAACGTCAAAAAGCATCCAAATTAAAGACAAACTTTCAATCTATTTCGGAACTTTGTTGCACTTCACCCATAGATCAATCGTCCTGTTGAATTAATTTCTGATGGACTCTTCTGAATACTGGTCATTTCAGAGACCAAATATCATCACATTAAACGCCTGGAGACTTCATAAGTCACATAGTGCAGGGCACATTGCCGCTCATGACATGATTGTCGCGGTCATGTGTAAGATATGGTTCTGTTGAGATTCATTAGTGCTGAAGGACCGCGGTTCCCTCAAGCAATAACTGGTCAAGTCCACAGATCGAAATTAGTCTTTCCTCACAGAATGACCTGACAGTGGCATGAGGAATACAGTGACAATAGATTGAGGTCAGGCAAAAACCATCCTCTGTATTTGTACAACTGGGGCAGATCTTTACTTGCAATATATATTTTGTCCAGCTGCATATGTGAAGGAAATAGAAATGGAAATAGTTAGTTTTCATCAAAGATGCTTCTCCCGATCATCAGATTAAGAAAATAGACGATTATCTTTCCCATTCATTCATTAAGAATTATTTTTGAAATAAGAAAGAACACAATGGCAATAAATATCACACCATAAACTTCCCCGAACATATCATAAAATCACTTTTATTTCCTTACTCTTGGGCCTGTAAAATGTAGCCAATAATAATTATATTCACCAGTTCCTTACTTTGTGCTAAATCAGTATGTGCGTTTATCTGAAAACTACTTGTACAAACAGAAAGGAACGAATATATTATTATTATCATATTTTTAAAACAGAGACAGAAAATGGAACTGATATTATTTCTTCAATGAACTTTGTTGTTTCAATTGTGGTTCAGCCAGTAGCCTAAAATTTACCATCGCCACAGGGAAACGAACTCTTAACTGAATAAACATTTCGTCATTCACAAAGTCACATCCAACAGACTTGATGCACCTCTCACAATGTAGTACTGCTGTCGGCCATTTTGGTTTTACTTTTTCTCAGTCCCTATCCATATTTGCACAGCTTAGAGGCGTTTGCCGACTGCAGATGATCTGCAACAGCAACAGTGTTTTGGATCATCTGTGTAAGCTGGATGTGCAGGAATCCATCGACCGCACAATCCTGTGGGTTGGGTCTGATTGCCGGATGGTGGATGCTGTTCAGGATTGCAATGCCATCCATCGGATGTCCCTGAATTGAAATGAGACCTTTACCGATTCCTTATGGAAACCTTGTGAACGGAAAGAGACATCTGCATGAAATTTCAACGTATTGTAATAGACTTTTGATTGAACCTTGAAAGAAAAAATCTTCGCAGGTGTTACAAAACAGTATTGGTTTAAAAATTGTGTATTTAGATTCAATTGATTAGCGTGTGTTTTCGGTCCTTCCCGTGTAATTAGCTAATAAGTTGTGTCGACTGAATCTGGTGTCATCGATCCTCGTGGACACTAGCGACTCCCACGCATAATGTTGATTGATTAAAGTTTGAATGCAATTTGGGATAAATAAGGACTCTATTTTTAACCACAATAGCTATTTACGATCATGGCTTTAACTTCAGTGACTCATGAGAAAAGGGAGAATTAGATGCAAACAATAACCTATGAATATTTTTTTATTTTGACCTGTACATTTTTATTTGTTTCGCACCTCATTCAGTCATCTAACGTTCTCATGAGACACAAAATCATTAAATCGTTACAAGCAGGACAGGAAGAACATGTTTATGTCAAATTTCTCGTAATAATATGTTCATTATCAGTTTTGTCATTGTTTAATGGAAGGCACCACGACATATTAAAAATTTATGAAGCCAGGTTCTTTTCGAAATTGTGAAAGGTCATTCCATACTCTCTTATCAGTGTGGAAAATTCCATCGCCAAAAATCAATGGGAGTTATTTTTAGCTTCCAAGATCATGAATGGGACCAATGAAAGATAGTGAACATGGTGGATGGATTCTTTTATCCGTGACTGACATCATCAGACTGAACCCACCCACCGTCTTAATCCGCCGTCTGTTCGCTCGTACGTCTCTCGGTCCCTATATATTGGTCCATAAATCAATTGATCAATCACTATTCGGAAATTTCTGTCGCGCCTTGAGTTTCCCACCGGAAGTAAGAGTTTCTAGGTTGTTTGTGGTGTACGTGACGGGTATAAAGAGGTCGCCACTGATCAGTCCCTCACCCCTACACCGTGGTCTGGGGATTGTTTGTGAAATACACACAGAGTTGGTCAGACAGAAAAAATTGGTTCTCTCGATGATGAAAGCTAACCCAATTTCAGATTAAAATTAGCAGTTTGATTCTTGAAGTTGGTGCCTACTGTTGTGCCAGTAATCCAGTGCAATTGTGTGGATCAAGTTGAAATTGAGCGGTAAGTTCCATTCAAATCATGCAGGCAGTGACCAAGAAAAACGTACAATAACAGAATTCGATTAGTTCCTCTTCCACGAAAGGACAGTTGAAAACATCAACAGTTGGAAAGTGATGACAATTGAGATGAAACAAGGTTGAAACCATTAATTTCCCTCATTGTGCAACAGACTACAAATTGTCTACTCGAGTTTTCACGCTTTCTTCGAAAGTGGCTAAATTAGAAACACGAGAAGCGAAAAGAAGGAAACTGTGGCTGATAGTGACGCAGACGAAAAAACGATTCAAGCCAAGATCCGTCCGGTGTTAAATATAATCTTTTCCGCAGACTCAATGCCATAAAACAGCAAAAGACCATTTGGGTGTCAACAATGATAGATGACTTACACCAGTCTTGAAAATAGGTCAATGCGTTATGTTCTAACAGAAAGTAACCATGCGGACAATATTCCTTTTTTCTATTAAATATGTCTCGTCGGTGAGTCTGTCAAAATCGTGGTCTTACTGACCCTGAATGTGATAGTGATGAATGAAAATCCCAGAATTTAAACGGAAATGGTTTGTCCTTCAGGAGAGCTCAAGTACCAAATTAAACAACCGAGAATGGTTGTTTGCTTTGTTTCATGAACATTCAATTTGAAGTGGAGGCGACCACATGAAAACCAATACTGCTGCACCTCCGGTTTTGTGAAGCAATATCCTTTTGATTGTTTAAGTCCGGTTAAAAGTTAGAACAGATAATCGTTCTATGAAGTGGCTCAGCATTTCTCAGAGTAGAGAAAGCTTTCCCCTAATGAGTCTCCGAACAGTCTTTCTAACAAACATGATATCGGTAAGAGTTTCACAGAAAACTTTTGTTCAAAAATTGAACATTGAAGTGTTCAATTGAGAAACAACAAGGAAATGAAATCCCATTAAAATTGTAGACAACCACATGATCATGTTGTTGATTGTGGTTTGAGGCATGTGTCATTTAACTGATGGAAAGTCCTCCGCACAAGGACAGTATGTCCTCCACGCGGCTAAAAATAACATCCTGATTGATGGAGCTCGTCAGTTCAACTTCCTGTTGGTTCAAATTCAGGAAAAGAAATCAGAGGTATCTTCTTACCCATGATACTTTTTACCCTTTAATGAGGAAGAAATCACATTACTTTTAAAATGTCACCTCTTTCTCTCTCGCTGAAATTAGGTTCCTGTCGACCTGTCATGCCCAACTTTTGTCCTAAATAATCCCATTCCGATGAGAAAAATAATATGAAATCACTTTAATAAATCATCTCAGAATAGCCTCGAAGACTTTCCCATTGTGCAAACAATAATTTCCATTTAATCCATTTTAGTGGACACAGAGGAGTAGGTGGGATAGGTCTCTCAAAGTTTATTGACAATCAGTTTGTATTTTTCCTGATATGAGGTCTGCATCAGTAAAAGTGTGTCTGACCTCATTGTTTATGTTCTTTATCTCCACAGAAGAAGAAAATTGGCCATTCTCGTTGCTCTCGAAAGTCTTGCTTGGATTGTATTTTTACGAAGCAAATAAAGATTCCTTCAATGAATCTATTTATGGTCCACTACGTGTTTTAGGACTCTTCTGATGTGAAAAGGTCGGCACAAGTCCGTGGACTCTGTACGCTTTGATTATGTCAGGCACGAATATGAGAAGATCTACAATGTGTATGATCTCCACTGATAAATGTAGTCAGCCGTAAAATGGGATTTTTCAGCATGCGTAACTTCTTATTTCATGGAAATTTCCATTCCATAACATTCTTCATGTAACGTAAGAATGCTTTAGTTTTAGAAATAACAAACAAACTAAATTACATTCCGTTATGAACAAGAAAATATTTCACAACAAAGAGACTTTATGTTGGAATTGATATTGCTTTACTGCAGTTGAGAAACGCTAAGTATGGGAACAATAGATTCACCAAACCTGTTTTTTTCATGCTTTAAAAAACAACCCATGTGTTTGGAAACACTCAAAGATCAAAAGCTCTGGATAATGATTCACACACTTTACATCTACGTATATCAAAGTTGAAGTACTTAAACACATTAAGTCATTTTATATTTAGCAATGGAAGTCGTTAATACATTATTACACTTCGTCAATAAATTCTGAACACATTAAAGGAGTTCTCAACTTCGTGTCTGACATAATCAAAGCCATCCGACCATTGCTCAACCGAGCCATTGTCAAACCGACTTTGATGAATGTCCTTCAGAAGTGTTAATGTCTTGGGAAAGGGTCTCTTCACAAAAGACCTTCGATTAATCATGTCATAGTGATACAACATGGTTTCAACCCAGAAATGTCAATGACACCGAATTCAGCATGTAAAAAATATTGATCTCAGTCTTGAAGTACTTTGGACTTTCTGGACGAAAAGTCTCCAACAGTCAATAACAAGACCAATTTGATGAGTGCTGATGACTGAAATGACGCGTTTGGAAACAGGGGTTGTAATGAGGGCAGCTTATGTTAACCAAATGACAAATAATGAAAATTTTCTTCTTTTCTCAAAAATTTTTTGAGGACATAATTCTTTTTTGTGGGGCCACTGATACCCCTGTTTTGGACTTCTGGTGACATCTGCCCTGGGTTTCACAGCCAAGGTGGATCCCCTTTTTTGCATTCTTTCTCACCTCTGTGATCCCCAGATTCACCACTGGTGTGACACCTGCTGACTGTATAGAGGTCAGCATGGCAGCCGAGCCTTTTCGATCCACATACCTGCAGACATGTCCGCAAGCATTGGTGGCGGTTCAGGCCGGGCTCGATCCCACGACCGTCTGTGCCGCGAGCACAGCGCTGTATAATGAAGATTTTCCTATCTTCTAGGAAACATTGTCAACCAACATGGTTAAT
Organism: Haplosyllis leylae; assembly: GCA_038406175.1. NCBI lineage: Eukaryota > Metazoa > Annelida > Polychaeta > Phyllodocida > Syllidae > Haplosyllis > Haplosyllis leylae. The sequence continues at coordinate 1,609 of JBCAUG010115036.1, read as the reverse complement.
TTTTCAATGTTGAAAGTCATCAATGTGCGCACCATTCCTGGAACACCTAATCATTAAATGTTGAAAGTGGAAACCCTGCGTGCTTTATATGACACATGCAGCAAATTCAACCGGTTGAGTTTGTGACTGCAGGCTAGCTTCGAGAGCAGGCAAGGTGTATAGTTGTTATTGTGTAGTTGGTTCCCTCCTGATGGTGTAAGAAAGCCAGTCTCTCAGACTTTGTTGGAGACATCAGTTTGGTCTGCCCATTCTGACTCCCAACTCAGTTTGTGCTGCATGGTTGAGAAGACTTTCATACAATTTAGACATAACTTTCATTTCTTTCATGAAATTACTAGAGAGAGTTTTCTGTTTGCACTTTGTAGTCCTCCTTTCTTGTACACACACAATGACTGAGTCACAAGTACAATCACTTGTCGAGAGAAAAATTCACAAGGAATTTATTATTAGTTCAATGAAAATGAAAGCCGAAGTTACTCCTAAGTTACTCCTGATATTGTGCTCATTTTAAGCAGTCAAAAAGACGGCTCACTGAATAGTTCTTCTTTAAACAGAGCCACCTTGGTGCCTTCTATTTCACCTTTGGAGAATCATTATGTGACCCTCTAAATTTTGCCACTTTCGGTAGGTAGTATTTTGTCTCCACTCTTGATGATTTGTCTCCACTCTGTGATTGTAGCAGCCTATTTGGTATTTAAAGCATGGAAAACGCGATTGCAAGATTGGCTCAGCTGTTCTAGAGCAGCGGATTCTTACTCAGTCAATAAAAAGCCAAACTAATTTACTTGACATGCCTCACAGTGTTTACTTGCATCGTGTGTTTTCCTAATGAGTTCTGTGCAAGAATTACTATCAAAGAAACAGATATTTTGTGCCTGTTTTCCTTTTAATGGTGTCTGTCCAGAGGCAGCATGCCTTCAACAAAGGCCATTTGTGACAACAGTTAAAGGTTGTCTGTACATGTTTGCTATCTGAACACCTTCATATGGACCAACTGTCTCTATCTTCATTTCTCCAAGAAATATATTTTGGAATGACTTATATCCAACACAAACTAGAGTGTAACAGCGCAATGGAATTATTCAGAGACCGATTCTCGATGTGTTTTCAGCACAAGGCTTTACAGGAATTTCTGCCGAGAAATAATAATTTTTGTGTATCTAAACAATGTTTGCAGCTGGAAACATAACATTAATGATGCCAAGCCGGTGATGTCAGGAACTTGTTAAAAGATGAAATCGTAACTTGAATGAAAGACGAGCTTTTGATTGGATGATAAATCTGTGGAATTGAACCTTTGGCACGACGGCTTAAAGAGAGATGATAGTCTTGATCCGATGCCAGAAGAGTAATGTTCTAAATCAATATGTTTTTGGCCATCACATCTAGTCGATAATCTATTTTGGAGATAGATCTAATTACTAAACAAGAAAGTCCTCCTGCGTGAACGCAAGAGGCATATCGCCTGCTGCGTAGCCGACCTATCCCCAGGGAATTAAGTCCCCCAAAAAAAGTGTTCAACCCAAAAAAAATTTGAAAAAAAAAAAAATTTGAAAAAAAAAAAATTGAAAAAAAAAATTTGGAAAAAAAAAAAATTTGAAAAAAAAAA
>JBCAUG010114926.1:0-21396 GCA_038406175.1 Haplosyllis leylae | reverse complement strand
TCCCGGTCCCGGTTCCGTGCAGTGTGAACGCGCCATGATGGGTCCTAATATCTTATCCAGAAACATTTCCACTGGTCCAAGACAAGACCCGGAATCAGACTCGCTGTCTTCTATTTTGCCAATCACATTCCCTGTAGCTGTACCTGTACCTGTCCAGGTCCCGGTCCGGGTCCCGTGCTGTGTGAGTAACCCACACACAACGGACCCATGACGCACTTCCCCTAACCGTGCACTATGTTTTTCCTTGACACTGTAAGGGCTTTGCATAATCCTCCCCTGGTGCACTTTATGGTTGCAAATTCCAATTCCCATTTATCCCTATTATCACTGCTTACTTTACACCGTACAATAATACTGTGTGCATGCACTGTACATTGTGTCATAAATTGTCCCAGTTGATGGAGGTGAATATTACGATGGTAACTAGCATGCTTTCAACAGAAGAAAAATCGTTCACTTCCGTAAATATGAATTTATAGTCAATAGAATAGCTCTATTGATAAAACTGTGTAATAACAGGTCCTAGAATTGTACAATGAACATTAGTACATTACACAATTTTCCTACCGTAATAAACTTGCATTTGGTTGTGGTCAGTAATTGGGATCCGATCAGTGTCTCAAAATTATATTTGCTGTGTGAAACGGCAAATCGGCTTTGCTGTCAACATTCTAACTGTTTAAAAAAGTCACTGTTCACCGACTCTTTCCATATGTATGCAATGTGTGTTTGGGAGAAAATTACAGAAATTTGATACTGGTGTTAAGATGGGAATCAACCAACAAGTGATGACCATTCGCCTTATATTTACCATTTAAGGAGGGTAAGGTCGAGATGTCACATTTCATTGCCACAACCTCTGCTTAGCATATCCCTTGCATTTACAGGGACTGAAGACATGCTCAAGATTGCGTTGGGTCCTAGGATGAAATAAAACCATTCAATTCCATTTCGTATAAAATGTTATTTGCCATTCTTACAAACTGAACTTTGACAACAATGGTTGATTTTCTGATGCATTACGCATTGACGAAAATCAGAAAAATTTCCCGAAAGACAAATTATTAAAAATATATACCCCGATCAATATTCGAAACCATTCAAAAATATTGCAGTTTACAATAAAATGACAAACAATTTAGATGAATGAAAAAGCAGACACTATATAGATCAAGCCCTCAAGGATCAGCACTTGATGCAAAGCGAGTGAAAACTCCGGTTTCAAAGCTCTGCTAATTCTCATTGATCAAGAGGGAGTATGCCATCGTTTTTGCTAATTGCTTCCCTAAGAGGTAACAATTATAATCCCCAAGCTTTCCAAACACACTATCACTTTTTAGGCTCCAACAGCGGATGCAAAAACTGAAACATCTTTGGCCTCTTTGTGCGAGTTTTTCATTACTGAACCACAGATTTCGTTTGTTGTCAGCTTTCTAATTCCATGGTTTTGATCTCCCTTGGTATTAGGACCGGTATTTTTTAATCGACTTATTTGTTGAAAAGATAAAGCTAAAAGGTCCCCTCATAGATACAGCCATCTTCAGAAATTATTTGTCAATAATAAATGATTTACAAACCCTCAAAATTCATACCAAGTAGACACTACTAATTTACAACAGACAGAATTTTGCTACATCGTAACATAACAAAGCAACAAAACAGATCTCTAATTCAGTCTCGTCAATGAGAATAATGACAAAAATTCTGTGCCAATGGATTTTAACAACAATAACATCTAATATCGATAAATAAAAATGTACTTCAATGGCGCTTGAAAGCGTACCATGATAGCTCTTTAGAATTCAATTACTAGCCAGTCAATGCATCCTAAATGAAAAAATAGAAATATATCTAAATAAGTGTAACGATAAGTTTGTCGGTAAGTATCAGATAATATATGTTCTGGAGGATAACATAACGCATAAACTAATAATATCGATCTTCGCTTGCATTGGATGGTGTTGTAGGCACCAAAACTAGAAGCACTGGCATTTATTTTCAGTGAACTTCTGCTCCAAAATAAAATGTTTCATTTTGGTGATTCAATTATTTTGAAATGTTCAAATATTATCGAACAGGAGTTGGATGTCACCGTGTTGAGAGAAACACTGTTCGTGTAAATTGTGATGATCACACGTACAAACATCACGGTGTGAGGAGATCATCATATTCATGACGATTCTTCCTCTGCTGCAATATGTTCCACACATTGAACCCTTCTATTTTGCAAACCGCTAATACCTAAATTTCTTTGGCTTTAATCCACAGCCAGCCTCCAGCGATACACTTGCTAGTTTTGTTCATCGTTTGATAAAACGGCTTCAGCTCGACATTCTGCACAAAGATCACAGGTTCAGCAGTGATGAAAGCCCTTTGGCAGGTTTCTAAAATGTGGCCAAACTCGTGAGAATATGATAAAGACTTAAAATGTATTCCCATATTTTACTGAAATTTCTTCCATAAATTAAAAATAAATCTGGGAGTAAATACCTCGAGCCTGTGGCAATGTGTACCAAGACACAAATGTGATGTCTATTTTCTGGACTGTAAAATTTCATTCTCAGATTGATTCATAAACATATCTGTTCATGTGATAATATTTTTAAAATCAAGATTCATAAGATTCATTGTCTCAACTCAGCCCCTTTGGACAACTGATCTTTAAACAATGTTTTGGGCAAATTTTCAAAAGTACTAAACTTTCTTACAATTAAATTAATGCTCTCACAGCAAGCCATGTAAAAACTGACTATTTTGTTCGCGAAACAAAGTATGTGTTCAGTCCCTGGGATCAAGATTATTATAAATAGGTGCTGGAAATTGCACAGTTTGTAAGCAATATCCTTAAGACAAGAGAATTTGTCAGGCAAAGCAGCTTGGAAAACCTGTGTGTGGTTTCACATTTTTCACATCAAGCTGAAATGGCTTGAGGGTGTAAAATCTCCAAACATCATGGCTTTGACACAGATTATATTGACGTTGAATGAAGATGTGCTGCCTTTTACAATATTACAGGCCACTTCTGGAAAGTCAAAAGTGTTCGCATCCCACTTTTTATACGCTCTGTGGTACTTTTTTCTGTTACATACAGATACTTCCGTCCTCTTGTGTACCCAAGAACACCATTTTATGAGAAAATATAACTAAATCATTATGATACAGTTTTACGTCCACAAATTGAAACGAGGAATGTAGATGATACAGCTGGAAGGAAGGTGTGTGTGTCTATCTGTCATATTGCGGTGTTTATTTTGGTTTCCATCTGCAAAAATTCATGCCTTTGGCACAGTCGAAGAGGATCTCTAATATGACATTTCTATCCTAATCCCAACCAATGCCTCATACCAGCAATTCTATATCAGTAGCATCAAAAAGCTTTCTTTTCTGGTGGGTCACGTAGATCAAGATTACTTCTGAAGATTTAAATTGCTGGACCTCCTATAATATCCTAAAGACAAGTGAAATAGTCAGGAAAAGAAGCTTTGGTAGTTTACATGTCTGATGTTTGATATGATGGAAATGTACCGAAATCATTTGTGCCTGTTCTTTGCTCACGGAAGTAACAGCCCACAAACAGAACAAGGCACGCCGAGGATTTTGATACTCCATCTTTCCTGTAAATGTTTTCTGTGAGATTAGATCTATGTAAAAATATTCAATATTTCAGGTAAAATTATTCCATTTGCTGCTATGTTTAAAAGTGTAGATCGGCAGTTAACAAAACTGGTATTTAAAAGAGAGACTTCAACAGTTTTAAGAAGAAGCAACATGAGGCATGTATGAGTAAATCTCAATGTTATCAATGCCTAGTACACGCAAAATACTTGTCAACTGCAATATAAACAAGCGGAGGCAACTCAATCTCCATAGACAGTCACCTCTGTAAACTTGTGTCCACAAAATACTTCAGGAAACAAACAGACATTTTATGCATCTTATGTTGGGTTTTGGAGAAAAGAAAGTCTGATTGACATGTCCCATTTTAAGACAGAGACAGAGGAGATTTGAATACTTATTCATTGCCATAATGATTCATGTCTCTGACATTAATTACATTCTATGTTCTTTTTAATTTGCAATCACCCATACATATTCTTGTAATAATCTCAGGTATCACTTATCCTGAACCACATAAAATTCATTTGGGTGGAAAATATTATGTTCTGAGGTAAATTTCCATTTAGCACAGTGTTTTCCACTTTGTATTTGAGGAATTCCATTCACTCATACAACGTACCCACATTTAGCACTTTATGTTAGAAGGAATAAATGGGTATTAGGTAAAGTGCATGACAAAATAAAATCACATGGCTGGCTAAGGCTCAACAATTCAACATTCGGAACGGTGGCATGGGTCTTTAAGGGTCGACTCTCGTGGATGAACGAAGAAAGGATTCATATTTACACAGATAAGTCGAGTCTTTCTCAAGAACACTTCCCCACTCTCATGTTCTATTACAAAATAATATACCAAGTTACACATTTAGGAGCAACCCACTTTAGGCCAGTTACATTTTTAACTCAGATAAAAGATCAAATTGGGTTTGCTAAAAGGTAATAACTTGATTTCTTCAATATTTACCTTACTCAATAACCCTTATCAGTTCATTGCTTCTTCTGAATAAATAGAAATAAAACAATTGACATACTATGCGTAAAGGTCACCCTTTATTTCACTTACATTTTGAACATTTTGATAACTTTTTATTCTGTCTAAATCCCAGTGTGTCAGAGGTGTTGCTAATATTAAACTGGCATTACTCATCATCACTGAAATTATATTTACATGTCTAATAATTTGTAGGTATACGGACATGTTTAATGAACTTTATCCTTTTACCTGAGGCAAATCTCATGCTCATTGTAAGGACAGTAATAATGGTTGACATTTTAACTTTTTATTCACAAACTCATTCGTAAATTGAAAAAATGCTATGTATCAAAATGAAGGAGCCATGTCAGACATATAGTTGAACATGTCATGCAGGTCTCACCCCCACTTGTCATCTATGTTTATTTGACATCATCATCAGTCTGTCAATTGTTAAATCTTCTAGAAGACAGTATTTAGATTAGGGGTAAATTTAAATTAACAATAATGGAAGGGTGAATTATTGCAGAGATGTTTGAGCTTGTTGATTTAGGCTGAACGTGCACTAAAAACATTAAAGTTTCACAACGCATTTCACTCACTTAATTTTCATGAAAAAATCAGTTACTAACTTTAACCAGCACTTTGTGTGGTACCTGACCGCCACGTGAAAGTTTTCTGCAACCTTACAAAAACAGTTAACAGCACACTTTCTTGAGAAACAAAGAAACCATAAATGTATACCATAGCATTTGGTTTTAGTTGCTGCCTACACCAATCTCATTCCATACATAATTTACATGTTCTTATGGTAGATAGAACTGTAACAGTGTCTTAGTGGTCTGTTTCCCAGAATCTGATAGACGGGGTGTGATCCCCCATTGAGACACTAAAAATTTTAACCCACTGTGACATTGGTGGCCAATGTCATACCCAAGTGTGCTCAAGCGTGAGGACATGCTTTCTGCTTGGAGGGGTGAATGTAACAGTGTCTTGGTGGTCTATGACACTTGTCCAAAATGCAAGAGACCAGGGTTTAATTCCCAATTGAGACACTCAAAATTTCAACTCACTGTGACAGAAGTATGTCAGATTGTATGGCCTTATACATGTTGTGAAACTAGATATTGGGCCATTTTGTACTGGAGAACACATACTTTGATTGTCATGCCCTCTGAGTTGGATGACTCATGCTGAAAATAAAAATTGTCATGGATGACTTAGACTTCAAATTTGTGTAGAATGATTTGTATCGCCTAAACCAAAACTTCTCATGCACAACTTGGATTTCAAAATTGGCTGAGATGTTTTCCTCCATTTAAATGAAAACTTCTTATGGACAACCTGGATTTCAGATTTGGCTAGGATGATCCCACCTGCCCCAAATGAAACCTTCTCATGGAAAACTTGGATTGCTGATTTAGCTAGAATGGTTTACAATTCCCCCTCCCAAAAGAAAGCTGTTCAGGGGCAACTTAGATTTCAGCTTTGAGTAAAAATGTTTAACTTCCCATGGAAAACTTGAACTTTCAATTTGGGTTGTTTTTTTGTTGCAAGACCATCTTAAAAATCTAGTCCTGGGGTGTCTCATATTTTTGATTGCTGAGTTGCATTTTTTTATCTGAGTAAAAATGGAAAAAAACAGTAACATATTTATAATTTTGTAGAATCATAGGAAATTTTATATTTTTTTAGAAAATGGTGTCCTTTCATAGAATTAAATAAAAGAGTAATCATAAACAAGTAATATTAAAGTGTCTGTTGTTTGCAAGTAGACAGTTTTCCTCAAACTGAAAATAGTTGTAAGTCTGTGACTGATATAAGAGAAAACAGTGCCTTGTAATAGTATTTGCCATTTGTTGTGTGCACTTTAATACTTTAATGTTAGTTGAAAATAGTAGTATTACTTTATAGGCATTAGATACTAATATTATAGGCATTTATAATTTCAATTTGCTAAAACTTTCAGTTTTCCAGATACCAACATGGAGGCAAATTTCTGTAGCTTAAGTCAGTATTTCTCACACACAGAGATACCTGATATAGTGGGCTTATCCAAATGTGAAAGTTTTCTGTGTGGGTCATTGCCTTGTCAAAATGTAAGTTTTGTTCTTCAAAGGAAAGTGTCAAGTAAACAATTTTTGTCTACTTGATAGTTGGTTAGCTTGCACAATTTATTTTGCACCTACTGAAGTTCCAATAAATTAGCATAAAATTATTCAAATGGAATAAAATTTTACACAAGGTAAGAATCTGGTGCTCTGAGCTTGTTTCCAAAAATAATTAGAAAATATTAATTTGAACTTCAGTTTTGAAATAATAAAAGTCTCCTTTTTCCAGTTTACAAACACTGGTGTTTTCACTTGATTGGTCACATGTTATTCTTAAAGCAAGTGAGTTCTTTTAAAGGTCATCAAAGAATATTTACAGGTGATGGTTATTTAATATATATAATGACAGTCTAGTCTGGTGTACATAATAATGATATAAATTAACTTCGGTTGGAACAGAGACATTTGAATTGAGATGAAAGAAAAAAAAATTTTGGATCAGGTGCTCCTTGCCGAATTTTATTTTCGAGACAATTCACATTGTGAACATGTAAAGCAAGAAGTCTACCACAAACAGCGTTAGATCTTACAATAAAAATGGGACCTTTACATGGTGCTGCACGGGGAAAAGGACCCAGTATCATGGGAAATGTTTCACGCTGAAAACTGGAAAAGACGATAACCAGGTATTAAGCTATTTCATTCCTTTGAACAAAGTTTCGTTCGATACATGCATGGTAAGATCGACCCTCTCTGGGTGTCTTTACATTTCGGATAAAGTCGTAATACAAAACGAGGAAGGCGGAGACCCAGTTAAATCTGCAATCAAATAAACCAGTATTTACCTGGCCAGAGATTTTGTATATCCCCGGCCCCTGCCCGTGAATAAAACACTGGTTAAGAGCAAGAAAACTCTGACCCAGGCTTGTGCTAACATTTACATGCTAAAACCGTGTATGTAAATTTACCCAACATTCCTTCAAATATTTTATTTCATCAGCCAAACTTCCGTCTGTCACTTTTGTAAAATGGAGTTTGATGCGTCTAAATTGGATTTAATTTTCTTTAATCCTGTTTGCGTTGCGTAAGTTGGTTTTATCCAGGAAAGCAGACGAAAGGATAAAATTCAGGCGAGATGCCATTGACGTATTAATTTAGTTGGATGCAAAATCTGTCAGGCATGGATAAGTCGGTATGAGAGATTAGTGTATATTTTTAAGTTGGAAGTGCTGATCTCTTTTTACATGTTTTGTATAGGACGTTTTGGTTGGAAATAGAAATGACAAGAATGCCTTTCAGTCGAAGGCGTACAATCTTTGTAACACATAAATCACATAAACATTTACAATAGACAGGAATTGAATGCCTTCGATTTGACATTGGTATTGAGTGAGCTTGAACTTCACCTTCAGATGACCTTGACCTTGATGCAAGTTTAAATGAAATACAAGTATACAGAAGTAAAAATTAGGTAAAATATGAAATTTTATTCATTTGACCTTGACCATGACTTTAACCCAATGATATTAACACTCAAACTTAAATATGGTCATGATGTATCCGTGTGCTTAAAATGAAGTTCTTAACTATAGTGGTTCAAAAGTTATAGCCTGAACAGACATACAGACAGGCAGACATACCGACAGACAGACCCAACTGAAATTGTTACCTAACCACATACGCGGTCAGTAAAAATGTTCTACCTGTTATGTTGTGTGAATAAATCCATTTCATGCGCAAGAACGACAATTACTTAATGTGACCAGGCTGCAAAAAGTGCAAGGACCCTCATTTCTAACAGCCATTAGACCTTCAAACTGCTTAATTTGGCTTCTTAGATGTAAATGGCTGCTGCAGCATCTTTTTGGTAAGCTAAGAACTGTTCCAGAATAGTAGTAAGTAAATTTTTACAGAAACTGCTATTTCAACTTCCCCAAAACACATTGATCGTGAAAGTTTTCAGTGAAACAAATTAAGAACGAAGGTCAAAGAATACAGTGATAAGTAAAACTGCATTTCAAAGATCCCAGCCACAGTGTTTTGTTAAAAATGAAAAAAAAAAGATATATTCTTTCAACAGTGATTAAATCTGAAAAGATCTATTAGGATACAGTGGAATAGCTCCCAACAGTGAGTTTGATTGTCATTGAAAATTACTCCGTGACAGTCCAATTGAATGACTCCATTTTGTCAATATTCCCTTCATTGTATTACTGCTTCTAATGACTTGATCGTCACAAAACGCCTTTCCACAAAATCTCATAAAAGGGGAAATTCAAATTTCTGGGCATTTGATTTCTTCGCAGTAATTCAAGCGACTGCAGAATTATTTTACTGACATTGTGTGATCGAACAATCAAATTACTGGCAAGTCTTCCCTTCATGGATTCAATTTTCTGAGTCACTTACTAGAGCAATCTGTAAAATTCCTTCAAGCACTTTCTCCTACTGAAAGAGAGAGCGGGTCACTTTTACGCTTTGCAATGTTAATGCAGTGAAGTAAATGTAATCTACGGTGGAGATGGGGCTTTAAATTGGTGCCACTTTTGCTCAACGACTAACTTGTCACCTCCATATGCAAGACATGAAACTGATTGAGCTTATTTGCTGCAGTAAACTTGCTAATCAGCTTTCCTTTAGTGACTGATGTAAAAAGGGAATGGGATGAGCCTTTAAAGCTTTACCTTACATGTGACCTTGGAAATGCTTTTTTTTCTATTTCCCGGTCCATAAATGTTTACTTGTAGTTTTATACCGAATGCGATCAGTAGTGAATCCAGAAAATGAATTGTAGAAGTCAACAAACGTGAAATGTGTAAGACTTCTTTCAGTGGCCATTTTCCCCTTGATTTCCTAGTGCACGCCGGAGGGGGAGGGGCATGTACCTCTTGCCCTTCTTTAGATCCACAACTGACTATTGATGGCCTCTGGGATGAAACTCCAATCTTTTCTGTTATCCCAAATTGCTATGTTGTATGCATTGTTTGAATTGTCCTCTCAAGCAATCATACTTACTATTTAGCTGAAAACGGTATCTCTTATGATGTGGCTTAAAAGAATAATTCTGAAAAAAAATATTTTTTTCCACCTCTCTGCTGATATGATTAGCAGAAGTTAAGCAATTTTCATGTGAACATTTTGGCAGAAAATAGGTTACAGTTGTTATTATTGACGAGTTGCATTCAAATGGAATGACTGTTTTTGTGTCCAGCACAAGCTGATAACTTCATGCCTATTAGTTGAGAACAGTTAAAATGTGAAATATTTGTTCTATCTGGCATTTGCAGTATCTATTGCACCAAAAATGTAAACTTGTTTTGGTATCATATATCAAAAGATACTACTTCTAAATGGGTGGTATTGCAGATGGTCAAGTAAATATATAAATATAGTGTAACAAAAATTTGAAACTTTTGCCTAGTTGATGATTCATTAGTTGTCCATTTCCTAGTTAATCTCTTTTAATGGAGTCATGAAGTCAGCAGCTTGTGCCAAGATACACAACACCAACTTTATTTCACTATTTTCATGTACTTGAACATCTACAATGTCACACATTCAGAAGTAATAGTTCCCATATTTGACCCTGATACAAGCACATTATTTCAGGTGTAATTAATAAATATTGCAAATACAAAATATTACACATTTCAACTGTTTTCAAATGATGGGATATTGATTTAACAGCTGGTATCAGACAAGTGATTCGTTTCATTTGAATACAGGTATGGAGTATGCTGATACAAAATAAAATTTCTTGTGGTCAAATTCGCGTTGATTTTGCTGGGTATGTCTGTAGTGTAAGGAATTATAATTTAAGATTCCAGAGGAAATCAGATATCGATTTTCACCAACTTTGACATTATATAAGACCAACAAGGGCTGTGAATGATTGTCCATAGATTCATGTTTCGATTTTCGATAAGTACATCTGGATTCCCGTGTATTTGACCGGAAACATTCGCTTTTTCTGTGAATTCCCTGTAAGACCCTGCATATCCATTTGTGTAGTTGTATCGAAAATATAGTTCTGTACGAAAAACTCGAATGCTGTACTGCACGGGACAAACACTCCAAAATAGCAAGGAATGCAAAAGCTTTTGCAGACAATAGGATTGTCTTCAATTTCCTCCGCAATTTCAGCCAGTTATCTTCAGGGCATTAACATAAGAAGTAGTCGTCTTGAATCTCCAGTGATGGACTCTAAATCATAATCCAATCACTTAGTCAGAGCATCTCCTGAATAAAGTGAGATGACCGAATACTATCTATTTCACAATTCAACTCAGTTTAGTTTCAAGCTGCTCGTTCATATGCTGCTATATTTTTGCAATCATTTGTCACTATTAATTACGTAGTTGGTTCCTATGATCATCATCACTTTTTCCAGAGAGGGGATCGAACAATGCACATTGCACATTATACTGTTGCAGACTGCAGGGGCAAATTAAGAAATTACACAATGATCACCACCTCGTAACACAATGCATCCAAATCTTCACATGAATGTTAAAAGATCCACAAAGGAAGAGGATGGCTGGAAAGCGAAATTTAAAAACAAAACCTCCCTCTCATCAGCGCATCTCTAATTATCCAATTACAGCAGGTTGGTCAATTAGGAAGACATCATTTTTCTCACTAAATATGGTGACATTATCACTCTCTCTGTATTGACGATTGTCGGCATTGTTGTCCACAAACTCATTAGAAGAATCCTGTAATTTACTATCTAAATCACCTATTTCGACTTAATAGTAGCCCCTTTGGTTGCGTTAACATGTAGCAATTTAATTGCTTGCTTGCTGCAGAGGGCAAGACCTGATTCTATTGTGTTCATGGCATAGAGACGAGCGGAACACCATTTGGGAGATGTCGACAAAGACCTTTGTTAGGTCAAATAAAGAGGAAATTCAGAAATCAGAAGTTCGTTTCCTAGCCAATCTCCTACAAATTCCACTATTTTTCTCACCTATATTGCGGATGAAAGTTCAGCAGTCGATTAAACTCCTGTGAAAAGAAAGTCACCCAACAAAGCAACCAACATTGCCTTTCAAGTGCTTTTACTATGAGAAATTATCACGATTTAGAATATTTGTAGATAAATAATTTCTTCCTTGATCTGTGTAATATCTCATTTAGGACTTTTCGTGCAATTCCCACCATTATGTTTTCATTGTAAGGGAAGGTCTCTTTTCTCACCCCAAAGTTTACAATCGTAGACGAGACTCCAGGAGATGCTGGAACCCAAATGAAAATGCCTCGTTTTCATAATTTCTATGATATCATGTGTATGCTATTGTCCACACCCAGAATTTAACACAATTAACATAACAAATAGAAGTGACCATAAGAGGATGCACAAATACGGTGATGAAGTTTCTTGACCCTATTTCAAATAATGTCAGTCTGCTCACCCATTTCCGCAAATTTCAGCAAATTGCGGCTGGGATGCCCTTCATTGGAAACCTGGATCCACACCTGAATTAGCTTTGTGGGATGGCAGGTGGATGGAAATTGCAAAGGACATCGCGAATCAGTTAACAACACTATCAGAGAAAAACAGAATACACGTATTTCAAAATTTAAACCCATACAGAACACCAATGGATTCTTTTTTGCTAAAATTGGTAACAATTGCCCGTGATGAAATCCACGACAGAATCAATGCGTTCCCGCTCATGAGACTAAACCAGGTGCAACCAAAATACCGTTACATGTAAATCCTACTATAAACGTCAATGTGGGAACAGTTTATTGGACTCAACGCTATAAAAAGGCCTGGTAATGAATTATGGGCGGTTTATTTCTTCTTTACAGTTCTTTTATGTTTCTTTATATCATAGTGTGACATTCAATAAATTCATAATTTCTATCGATTTTGCTCAGATTTTATCAAATTTAGGAAGGGATAAAACAGTACCTTGTAAACACAAAATGTGATAGGATGGCGCTCCTTTTACTGCAGTTATACCAGCAAATATCAGACAAACTTTTGCTGTTGTACACATAATATTATGCACTATAAAATTGTCTCAGATTTGTGGCGACCTAAGGGTTCAATAATGCACAATTAACTTTTCCTGCATAGATCTATAAACCATGTGCCGAGGTGTGTTGTATCTGAGCAAGAACCTCCTTTGAAATTGTACTCCTGAGGTGAAAAATATCACAATAATTATGTGATTGTTTTTATTTCTCTGAGACTCTCCACTTTCCTAGGCGAAATTTTCTGACAATAAACCTTGTTGAAGGGCTGCATTTTTCCATTCCTAAAGTCTCAAGCAAATAGATCGACACCTAGATATACACATGAAATACGATAGATGGGGAAACAGTTGTGCAAAAGGTCATAAACACATTTCTGTTGCTACTGCTTTTTCTTTGAATGGTTCAATGCCCAGAAATTTCAAAATAAATATATCTCCTCCGCTATGTGTCCAATATTTAATATCTTTCACAATTGCCCAATACATGTACTAGTACCGCTAATTCACACCAAGGAAAGTGTTGTCCAAAGCCTGCTTTTAAAATTTCAAACAATAAAACTATGAATACAAATGTTCTTTTGTTTTGGGGAAGTAATGCTAATTCCATGTACTAAAGTTAGATAACAGTAATATTTACGATGATTGTCAATGCACTTGAAACGCACCATGTCGGCGCGATTGAAGTTAAAGCACATATCTGATTAGCATCCGTATCAAGGTTTCTTCTCAGCAAGTAAAATGCAAACAGTTAATGGGTAATCGGCCACTGTAGGGTACTCCATCAGGTCTGAGAATCTGGAGTTGATCTTTCTCTTCACACCGGCTGTACACCGTGTAATAGGCTGGTTTTGCTGCCGGGAGTTGAGTAGTTATTGCCGGGAAACCTCCTCGTGGGCACTCCAGGTGCGGACGAGCTGAAATAACGTGCTACTCGACTTTGCGGACGTTCCCACTATCTACAAGAGGTACTCGTACATACTCACTGGCTTCAGTAGCAACAAGCCGATAATCATAGTAGAACTGGATGAATGTAATCAAGTTCAGGCATATTTATTTCAAATTAAACGCTTTTAGCAGAAAACGGCGAGGAAATGTAAAAGCACATAGGTAAGGGATCATACAATTACAATATAACAATTAAACTGAGCGAAATAATTTACGGTAACGTTGTCCGGAGTGAGCTTGATGTTCCAACTAAAATAAACATGTGAATCTTTGAGGAACCTCCAGGATCATAAGAAAATTGTAGAGTGGAACAAAACAGCCTTAAAAATTTTGAAGAAAACACAGAATGCAGCCAGTAAGGTGACTCCACTGAGTCACCAATAAACGCCATGCACAACCAATGGATGAAATCAATTTATGAGAAAGAACATAATCTTTAACCTTGTATCAAACTTATGCTTTAATAGGAAGACTTAAGCATTCTACAGAAATTAACGACACAAATCACTTGTGCATCTGCAATCAAATATTGTAACGGCGGTAGCCTTATTCCTGTCACACAAGAAGCAGTATCTCACTTATGTAATAAATGTTCCTGCAGAGCCCTAGGTGACAAATACCTCATTAATTCCATGGGAAATGATGCAGTAATGAACTTCATAGAGCACACAAAGACTTGATTTGAACAAACCCTACAACTATGCCGACAGATTGTGAGCATGTGTCAGTCTTTATTATTTAGAAATAAGAAAAAATTGAAAGTATCCGCATTTTGTGTGCTAAAATGCGTCTTAATCGGTTTTCATAGAAGTATGTTGCGTGAAACAAAAAGAACCAAATTGGGGGGGGGGGGGCAATAAGAAATATTTTGGACAAGACAATACGACAACCTTTGTGAGGCAATAAATCTCACCGATAAAAAATGGAGACGGCGTTTTAATAATTTAGCTTTGCTGATGGCTCTTCATGGCAATAGGAGAGTCCTACCCTTTCTACCCAATTATTTTTCTGTGCATCTGAAAATGGTTTATCATCATGGTGGAAAGTATTAAATGAACAATGAATGATCATACAATTTGAATGTGTGACTCCTTCACCATCCATTTCCACTGCCTAATGTCAACTTTGTGCCATTCATTTGTGCTACAGCTAAAGATATCAAGTGTTTGACAAGCTTTTGTTTTTGTTGACTTTGCTGTGAAAATCCACGAGTCTGGCAAACTTTTCTAATGCACTCGCTCTCACTCTTTATTTCATCCATACCTCATTGTGGTTGCGTGAAATACCAATTAGAAAAGTTGCAGCATTTCCGCAGGCAGTGCCTACTTGGCAAAGACTTTCCTCTGCATTCACTAATTTTACAAGAAATTATTCTTAACAACCATTTTGTATTCTATCTCTCGCTTCTACATCGACCCCTTTTATCTCATACATACAAAGGTACATGAAAGACCTGTGTCGCAGATTTCTAAAACTCTTTGGTCCCTCTACAAAACTCTTGATAAACAATAGTTTGTTGCGAATGTAAGATTATGAAAAGGCGTAAAGAAAAATCGAGGTATTCTAGGGCTTGTTGAAGCGGTAGGTATGCGATGTGAAGTGATACTTGAAAATGTCGAATCTCTGAATAATTACAGGTTTCAACTACAGTTTGGCATGAGAGAACATTTGGATCGATATCAGACCATTGTACATTACGTATGTCATTACTACGTATTGAATAACGCTGAAGATTATATCAGGACTTATTAGACAAAAAAAGTCTTTCAATATGTTACAAAAAAGAAATCAAACAAATATTTTTGTCAAAACTTTTCTGAATATTACTGGTATGACTTCCTTCAGTCCTATCATTTCTGGGCAAGAATCAATCATGATTTTTACAATAAAGTTCTCTTGAAAAACCAGTGTGATGAGAAATCTTAACTGGATAATCAACATGGTGAACATTTTACCGAAACAATGCAAACTACAGAAAACTGAAAGATAAAGAGACAATTCTCAACGTACATTGGATAATACACTGGTAGATATTCAAATTCTACACTGACTGCAATTCCAATAGTCAAGTCAATGGGGAGAGGAAACGGTGTGTCAAACATCAATGTTTGTGCACTTCTAGTTTTCCTGTGGATTTTGAGTCCAGGACAATAATAGCACTGGCTATCTTGTTGGAGAACTGTGGACTAAATATATAGCTTGACAGCATATCCATTAAAAATACAATGGGGTGGAATTTGTTTACTTTTTAAATATGTCAATAAATTTTAGTTGACAGTGGGCAAAAACATCACAGGAACATTGGAGCAGTTCGTCGCAACAAACTGAATTTATTGAATGGGTCAGACTCATCAAAATTATAAGGAATGATTTGTGGAAGGGTAATAATGATAAGTGCTCTGTGTTATCTTCCCAAGTTTATGAGTATCTAGGAAAGGCTATGTACGATATCATTGTTTTCATCGACATGGTTTATTGCACTTCCACAAATAACAGGTGATTTCCTTTTGGTCACAGTAGACAAGAAAGGACTTCCTTAAGGCAGTGTGTAATCAATCTCACCAATACGCATTTGCAGTGAACTTAATTGCTTATAATCTCAAAACGGATCTTTTTGTATATTTTCAATTGAAATAAAGATTAAAATGTGTAAAATTGCCTGGTACAAGATTTCCAATTTTCTTCACATATGTCCATTGCTACTCTGCTGAATTTTATATGGTTAAAAGGTTGATATGTTCACACTTCAGAAATACACACTTTAGTATTTGGTCAGTTTTACATATTTTAATTTGCATTTAAAGCAAAGATGTTAAATTTTAAAAACATCAATGAAACATAAAAACAATGACTGCAAGACTGTCCTATGGGAAATAAGTATGATTTAACTTCACCTAGAAAATGATATGAATATCTCGAAACGAGTTCAGCTTATTCCTTGCATTTTAACTCATATTTTGGTCTCCGGTGTAACAAACTCTGAGTATATCCAAGATCCAAGGACACGAACTTAAGAAGACTTTATCAAGTACTGAAGAATATTGCATGGAATGTCGTTCTCAGAAAAGAACCAAAAGAAAGGATTGGCACATTATTTCATAAACATTTACCGGAAAGCTAATCTATTGAAAGAGCAATTATGACATTAGAGAACATCCTCATAAAACCTTGAAAGCCGTGTTCTTTGATGATCTTAGGATCAATAAAAACTCGTTGTAGTCTTGATTGTCCCATTGTTATCAGCGTCAGGTAGCGGAAATGACTGCAATCTCTGCTTCAGAAGGCAAACAAAGTGCTTCCATGATGAGATTTTTATACTTGATAGGGCTGCGATCATAGCGATATCAAACGTGATTAGTTGGATATAAACTGAGCATTTGTTCATCTTATGGATAAGAAGCTTTAGACTTTCAGATAATCCTTCGGTAATGAAGAAAAAGTTCCTAATTTTTTGAAACCCTAGCGGATTCGGTACTTGTCTCATAAACAGGACGATGACCAACCTAGAAAATCCTTATGCATTACACAACCAGACCTTTTTTAGAAAAAAATTCTCTCTGTAATGTCTATCTCTTACATTCATTCCTTGCTTCATATTCATTTTGATGGTTCTTTATCGGGGAATCTTGAAAGTCAAAATGGTGGTTAATTACATTTCAACGTGTGGCGGAAGGACCATCACCGTTACGGTGAGTACTATTCCAGCCCTGCTTATCACTGAGTGATTCTTGTCATTTGTTGAATACTGCTTACGTACCTCCAAACAGGCTTCTTGTACAACACTAAATTCCCTCATTGTCTGCCACTAATATCAGTCAAAATGATACTTGTATCTTGTCGGAGAGTGCTATCTAAACAAAATTGATAGTCATTGCAATTGTGTGAACAAGATCTCCAGAAAGTGCCTCCAAATGGGTTGAGAAATCTATTTAGAACTCTTATGACTACGCTAATGAGCTTATTGTATGAATGGATATTTTCCAAAACAATGACTTTTGTTGGACAGGAAAATATCAAGCTCATTTGGCAAGAAGAGATCAATGATATGTTAAAACTGTGGCAAGAAGAGATCAATGCTATGTTAAAACTGCTATTATTCTGTAGGTTCCAAAAGCATCGCCTTTGAAACTAAACTAATTTCCTCCAGCAGGAAGCAACCATTTAAAGTTTGACCTGTCCATTTATTATAAATAACAATTTTCCAGGTACATCATTATTTTTAATAACTATGAAAATAATAATGCAACCCGCTGATCAGGTGTGCAATTATAACGGCAGAAAAAGCTCATTTCCGTTGCTCAATGAGCTGGCAACCTCCAGCTCCGTCTCATCAGTTACATCAAACAGCTTCCACTTGCGTGTGTCCGTCTTAGTTATTCTGGATCCGTGCACACAAAACACAATCCACTACGTGAAAGTTAATGACAGATAACAGTGGTCTACGGAAAACACTTCTTGGAAATAAGGCCTTCCACCTGAAGTCGTAACAGGACAAAATTTAGAGAGTTTCGATTATTTTTGTGGAACATTTTGCGAAGAAATTAGCGTTCGACAATTGATGTAACGTCTTGAAAATAATAAATAAAAATGTAAGGAACTTGTAATTACTGCTCCCAGATCAACATAATGCCGCAATGCAAATTTGACTATGTCAAGTCTTCCCAAAAAGTATGTCAAAATATTCTGTAACGCTTGAGTACAACTCATTGTACATTGTGCAACTGCCAAAAATATTCGGTCTTTACACCTGGGTAAAGATATAAAATTCTCTAACTCCAGTAAAGAGCACATCTCAAGACTACTTGGGCGGTACCTATCTCCACCCTCAACTTCACGACAAGTACCTTTACACATCAAGCTAGTTATCTCTGCACCCTTTATCTAGTCTGGTCACTTATGCTTGATCATAATAATTTTCGCTTTCGTGTCGGGAGCCATAGATAATATTTTGGGCGTGGTCATAATGACACTGTCAAGAATGGTTTGGTGGTTTGGTTACTCATGCAAATACTCATTTACTTGCACCATATTTTCATTGTTTTGTATTTATGTTTCACTTGCCAGAAATGTACACAAAAGAAGTTGTCATCCTCATACAACATGAAAGAATTTCTAGATACATACCATGTGCTGCATGTATCTGTATTATATGTAAATAAATATTGTTCTTAAAATCAAAAAAAAAGAATTTCTAGATATCATAAAGTAAAAATTTAACAATTTGATTTGTTATAGAATTTCAGGATCTAATTTACCGATTCTGGGGAATAAGGATTTTCTCACACATCAACAGATAATCGCCTTGTCAATTTTGCTCTTTGGTCGTGACTACATGGAATCATTTATCCCATCACTGATCATCTTTTTCAGCGATTTTCCGCCGTTTTGCCGAGGCCAAGGTAAGCGATTTCGCTTGGCTGGGTCCATCATCGGTTTGCCGATCGATCTTTGAGATCCCCCGCCCAAGCTGCGCGTGCTCTGAACAAACGCTCATCGCTAGCGGTACCGGAGCGGTGCATGCACGATCGGCTTTAAGCTCGCCGATGATATAACTACCTGTTCATGTTCTTCGCCAATTTTCCAGTTTATGGCACTTAGGGCATGGTTCAATACAGTCGGATAGATCTATGTTTTACAGGTTGAAATTTTCAGATCAACGAATGGAATAATTAGATCACGTTTTGTGGAAATACACAAAGCTCTTACCATCTCGTTAGTGTGGAATTCAGATCATTTGCAGTTTTAAAAATCGGTAATAATTTAAGAACTTCGCAGAACCACATTTCATTTACACGCAAACTACTGGAGAAGTGTAAAATTTTCAAGCATTCGAACATTCGAACTAAGTAAAACATAGTTTAAAATCAGGTGCATCAAATAACAATCATGTCTTTAAGAGTCTGGTGATATGATAATCGAGTTCCTCTACCTCCACTCCTGGTTAATTTATCTTGACATAAAAATTTGCAATATCGGCCACAGTTAAATATTTATCATGCCTAAAAAGCTTGAAGTATTTTCTGAATTGAACAACGCGAATCATTAGAGGATAAAATTCCACATGTAAAAATTCACTTCACATACTATTACTGTAACGGAGTTTTTTTGCAATAATTTCAGTCTCAAAACATGTAGCAATTGTAGTTCATTAATGATGGCCATTCTCAGATGCTGATTGTGTGTGGCGTCACAATGAATGAAACTCATCAAAAATCTTCAAATTAGAAACTTTTTCCGCATATTGTCAATGTTCCAGGTTAACCCCAAGTCGCAGGTGCGTGAAAGTTTCTAATTAATTTACTGATTAATTTAAGGTTCAAGTACTTCAGTTAATACCTACAGGGAACTTAATGTCATAGTAAATGCAGATTAGGTATGCTGAAGAGGTCATTGTTTGAGCAGCGTTGACGGCCGGGAATTTAAAGAATAGATGAGTTTTAGACACAGAGTGAACCGTATCATCCTGCTCTCTTTCCTTCCGTGGTTTTAGGCTAGTTGGACTAGTGTGGCCTGGTAGACTGTTTAATTGAGTCAAAGAAATTGGTGGGAAAACTCTTTTAAAGAGCATGATGAACTGTTACGATGACTACCTGGATAGGTAATGATGGTTAAATTTTATTTAAGTTGTACGCATGCTAACCAGATTTCGTTAAATTTATGGTGTGTGTGTTTTTCATTACTCGCCGCAAGGAGACTATCTGTGATCCACATAGTCACAACTGGCAGAGAAATATGTTGTCAAAATTTTTAGTTCACCCCAAATTCTCACTAGACAACACTACCGCTATCCCCACCCCACCTATCAAAAATATGGGACTTTGAAATTTTGAGTTTTGGACTCTGGAACAACAGTTGGAGAAACCACCTCCTCCCCCGCGGAAATTTATTGCTGAGACTATGCTGTGTACCGGTAGGTTACCGTTTCCTTGCCTTTTTGATGAAATTCCAAGAACTCATGAATATGAGGTTCAAAAAGTTCTGGGGTCGAAGATTATGGGAACTGTACACGCCTTTCCAGAATGTTCTCAAGATTGCATTTATGTGCGAAAAAGAAATATTATCAATATATCTGTCTCGAGGAATAATAAATATCGGAAGCTTGTAGTGGTGACTTTTACACAGGTTTTACTTTGAAGTGATAGGTGGGCGCTACGGCAGATGGTGAGGTCCACACGGAATGAGACGACAGAAAGCAAGCGTTTCCCCAAAGAACAGAACAGACAGCAAATCTCGGAGGAACGAGAACAAATAGTTACACATCACCATGCGAAATGTAAATGAAATGAGATGAGTACACAAGCAACGTGAAGACACTTCAAAAACGAAACAAGCGTGTAGAATAGGGCCGGTTCAATTGCCCCGAGTCTGATGTCTGATCACTTTGAGATCTAAATTGCACACAGAAAACTGCTCAGATTGTTGATGAAAGTAAACATGATTTGAAATTCATATGAGGCAATATAAAGTTGAAAGCGGTGGGAACTCACAACTGGTGCTCCCCATCACTAGCCTTCGATACGCGCTGGACAAATTTGCCAAGGCAGTTCTTTGAAGACACCTTCTCCTACCAAGCCAGGATGGAGACTCTTCAATCCTTGACAAGAGTTATTCAGTCTTGGTAGAATGTTAACGAACCCGCTGCCCTATCATATTGTTTTCTATTTATTTTGTTTATTATTGACAAGGCATACATATTGTGTGTAGTTTTGTGCGGCGCGGATCCACCCGTGCCGGTGTACTGTGACATTCTAACCCTACTTTAGATCCCGGCCCCGGCCCTAAATACACGTGAAATCAGGGCCCCCGGGTCTGTCTTGCACAC
>JBCAUG010114815.1:0-21397 GCA_038406175.1 Haplosyllis leylae | reverse complement strand
GTACATTAAAAAATTTGAAGAAAAAGTACCAGGAAAAGTGGGAGAATGCATATTTGATAGTTAAAAATGCAAGAGCTGGACCCCGGCTAATATTGGCTCACTTTGCTCGCCTGGCTCCGCTCCGCTACATTGGCAAAATCTCGGGAAAAAATTTTTTGGCCGACCCCGACCAAATCCTGGATCCGCTACTGGGGCCAAACCAAGCACCAACGGACCCACACCTGACGTATAAAGATTCAAACTTTGTTTCAACCCAGTTGCTTTGTTTCGTTTAATTTTCGACAAAATTCTTCAATTGCCACGTGATATTTAGTAAACAGTTAAGCCTTTGTTTACCTTGGGGGAATGTTTACAAACATTAGCCTTATCTAAGTCCGTGACATCTTATCTAATAAATGATGCTCCATATACTCTTTTTAAGTATTTAAGTATCTAACTTCAGTGGTACTCTGGATAGCTTTACGGGTATGCCCTCACACAATGGAGACCCTGCTGAAAGGTATGGCTCACTAACAGGGACACACCTCCAGAGGCATTCCAGAGTTCCAGATGCAACAATGTCAGTATATACGTGAAAGCATTCCAGAAATATTGTATTTTTAAACAGAAAATAAACATACGAAAGAAAAGAGTTTCATTCACCTTAAGGAATTTTACTGTTCTTTTCCTAATATTACGTTAAATTTTTTTTGTTCCAATTTTGGATGGGAAATGAAACTTCCAAAGGTTAAAAAGTTTCATTCAGAATGCAAAAGTTTACTGATCTACTATCATTGTCTTTCATCTATTCAACGGGTAAACAAACCTATTAAACAACACAATTTTGTTTCTTTAAAATATTACAAAATATCATCAAAGTCTCTCTACAAATTAGAAAAGCAAAGTTGGTTCACCGTAAGTTCCGCTGAAAACAGTGCTAAGTTCCAAAGTTGTGCGTTTCTTAATCACTATGGAATCTCGAGAAAATGAGTTGGTTAAGAAAATTAAATTACTTTTTACAAGCCATTGAATATTTTAACAATTTCTGTTACAAATATTTTGCTTTGGCACAAGGTAAGTGCGTCAGAAAAAAATGGTAAAAAGCTCCCCGGATTTTTCTACTATTGGATTGTATTTGATTTATGCTTCTTTATTGCTGCTTCCCATTTTGAGATTGCCTAAAGCCAAGTGCGTTATTTTGTTACAATAAACGTAAAGTCTTCATAACTTCAACTGCAAAGAGTAACAAATTTGAGAAAATGACCAACCACTGGGAAAGAACGTCATAGCAGTCAAAAGTGAGTAAGTTTTCCGAGTGGTGGGCGTTACTAAGCTCCTTGTGGGAAATTGTCGACTTATTAACAGGGAAAACCCAAAATTTAGCCTGACAACCAAAGACGTATATGTCACAAAATCTGTCGGGGATAATCCCTAGATAATCAAACAATGAAAGGCAAATCTGTTTCTGAATATAATGTACTAAGCAAAGTAGAGGTCACACAGCAGTAGTGTCACCTTGGCCAACCAAATCAAACACAAAGATTATTGAAAATGATCCCATAGCATAATCTTAGGGCTTTAAGTGAAAAGGTCACAGTCCAGGGTGACGTTGGTGGAGATTTGTGGATTTTCAATAAATTCAGCAGGTGTTATTCAAACAATACGTTGATTGCAATATTGGTAGGGATCATAATTTATTATGGTAGGGATCATAATGTTTATTTTTAGCATCATTTTATGTCCAGTAACTGGTGCATCCCACACTGGTTTAAAGCACTGCATGTATTATCTAAGTCCAATGTATTCGAGGCGTCCAGTTTATTAGTTGTAAATTTCTATTAAAGTTGAAGATGGTGTAAATTTGAAGTGTCATGTGTTCATAGTGTGTACATGCGTCTGTCTGTCTGTCGCATTTGGGAGAATAAGAAAATTTTAATCCACAATGCTAAGTGTCATAAATAGTGATGTTATGCAATAAAACAATAAACATTATTTGCAATTTCAGAAAAAAATTACAAATTTATTCTAACAGCTTGTGAACTTTCATGATGCATTTTCAACAATTGATAAACAAGGAAAATGTATTTATCAAATTTTACACCTTGGAGTTAGTCATTATTGAAGTCCGCATAGACAGGGTGTAAATATACTATTTATTGATATGAATCCGACGGGAGTGTCAGCAATGGCCTGAATCACTGAACCATTCTAGTTTTAATATACTTATGACCCTTGATGGTGTGAAGTAATTACTGTTTATGAAGTCTAACATCTATTTCAGATGAATCATAAATTAATCTCTGACAGCTTGCTGTGAATTTGATCGGGGAATTCCAAATATGTGTAACAGTGTATATGATACAGTTTCGGATCATTTATCTGAATTAGTCTACCTTTGTGAAGCTGATAAACGAAAGCTAAACCCCTCATTGACTGACAACTTGCTTATAATGTTCACAATCGAAAGAAACAATTCTTCTTAAGGCCCCCTCACACCGACAGAAACCGAAAACCGTTAATGGGCCGTCATGAGAATGTTACACGAATTCATATTTGAAATTTATTACGCATTGATTGATTTTTGAAAGATCTATCAGTCGTACCAACTTTAAAAAAAGGTTCCACGAAATGTAATACAAATCAAGCGAACTGGCCAATGGGGAAGGTTGTCTCTCCCACCTGCAAAATGATCTCAATTGGACCGACTAAATTCCTTTATGTTATTGATTTGTGTAGGTGATATGATGAAAGAAAATGATTTGTGAATGATTCAAAGAGTCACTGAATCTAAAAATTATAATTCCATTCCCGTGCATACAATGCAAATCAGCTAATCAGCACTCTTC
This sequence comes from Haplosyllis leylae, assembly GCA_038406175.1. Taxonomy (NCBI): domain Eukaryota; kingdom Metazoa; phylum Annelida; class Polychaeta; order Phyllodocida; family Syllidae; genus Haplosyllis; species Haplosyllis leylae. The sequence goes on along the minus strand of JBCAUG010114815.1, from coordinate 18,572 downwards.
TCATTCACCCTCTGTGGATATTTTGAATGAAAAACATTATCTGTATGATGATTCAACCAGGTTGGACATTTTGATAGCTTTCATTGAAGTTCCTCAAATTGTCAGACATAGGATAGAAAAATATTGCACAAACGCTTGTATGGTCTGCAAAAAAGAATGTAGCTAAAATAATCGCTAGATCCATCGAATAATGGTTGATTCAGAATGTGATAACATCTTGAACGCTTAAGATAAGTGATGAATTTACCACAATTTTCAAAGATTCAGATTACGGCCTCCTCCTTGCATTGCTACACTTTGCATGAAAAATTATTTTCCTCTTTTTATTTCTGTTCTCCAAAGTAGTTTTTCACGATACACATTTCTGACAGATCTGTCAGATGTGACAGATCTTTAAGTGGATTTCTACTCCTTGCTATTGTATGTATTAATTATTTGACAATGTACACACAATCTAGCAAGTACTGGAAATATTAAATAATTCCCACATTTAAATTCTAAATTGTAATTATTCTTAAAAAATTTCATTTTATTTCTGTCAGATCTGACAGATTTGCCTATCGTGAAAAACCCGAGTACTGTGCGATGATAACTGGACTTTAATTGCGCCGATGTCAAAAAACTAAATCTCCATTAAAGCATGTGGAAGTAATCCCTTATTCCTCAACAAAAACTGTCCTTTAGTTGGTGTCATACATAGTACTCTGTCAGGGACAGACATGTATATTTAACATACTTCGAGTTACACTGATGGTAAATAATAATCATTCGAGTTTTTCTAATTTTCTGCCATATCCTGGTAGAATAATACCAACATTGACATCCAATGAATGTCAATTCTGCCAGGATTTGGCAGAAAAATGCAAATTGTAGAAATTATCGATTTAAATCCGTGAAATTCGGTGGAATTCTGCCCGCGCTGACAGTGATTGGTTGGAGAGTTAACAATATTTCCTGTCAATATCGTGAAATTGTGTGAATTATTTTGCAAAAAATATTTTTGTTGTTTTGTTTCAAAACTGTTAAACCGTTCTAATTCTACTGTCTTGAATATTAAACGGATGTAATACATTCATAGAATTTACTGCATATTTTCCTTGCAAGAACAGCACTTTAAAAATGATGGATGGGATTGAAGGAAATTTGTAGGGATGTGAAAATAAATCAAACAGCATAAAATATTTATAATCTCAGAGATTATTAGTTACAAACTGTCGCGAGAGAAATATATTTTAATGTATACGTTTAGTAAAGTGAGATTGATCATCTACTTTTACATTTACAAATTAACTAGCGCGTTTAATTTTTGTTCTTTGAGTCTGAGAGATGGAGGGCGAGGGAGGTTGGGTTTATGATAATTAAAAATGATATTGATTAAAAAGGGAGGTTTCAGATTTGAGTTACATGTACATTATTAAGAATTAAATAAGTTGTAGTGCTTAAGTGAGTTTAACATGTGATACCTTTATTTCATCGACAAATCCCAGTTTAGCATTAAAGTATGAATGCTCCTGTTTGATGCATGTTTTTCATATCAATTTCTGGTTAAACACCAATCATATAAATTATAAAGTGCATATCTCTCAAGTTTTCTATACTGCTGTCCTGATTTATTTTGTCTAAAAAGTTGCTAAGATGTGACACCTACACTATTTGTATATTTAAGTTTTTAGACCATATTGCAGTCTGTAAAGTAGTACTGAATATTTTCAAAGTAAATAGGGAATACAGTGTACATTCTGTACATTTAAATTGTTATTTGAAGTGAAAATGTGAAAAAATGAAGAAGATACAGCTGAATTGATATGGAAAACCTGTATCGCAAAAATTTTAATATTTTCTAAATTTATTTTGAAGTTTTGTGAACTTTTAAGTTTACGGTAGGTATAAGGAAAATTCTGTGAAAACTTTTCAAACAAAATTTTTAAAAACCGGATTTTTAAGGAAAAATTTTTCAATGTGTCGACATTGCAATTGTGTTAGTCATCTGTGAAATGCGTATTTATTTTATGATACAAATTAAATAGTTCAAAACCACTTTATCAAGGAATCATTCTGGCGAAAATGGCAATTTGACTCGTTTTGATCAGGGAATAACTTCCATTTTCTCATGAATTGCTGTTGTTTAAGTTTAAAATCACAGGCCGGTTAATTGGTCAGTTGGCGTAACTGCCAAAAAGTCAGTAATGAAAAGAAAATGAAAGGTGCTGGAAATTGTCTGCAAACTGTTGCATTAATTAATTCTAACTTTTGCTGGTTGGGGTGGATCAGGGCATACTTTTCAAATTTAGACCCAGCCCTTTTCAGTAACAGTAGTCGTCCACAGTACTACGAAAACTTACAAGGATTAGAACGTTAGACCATGGTATTTCTTCATATAAGGCTTTCTGTATTGGAGGACCACCTGTCACTATGTTTATCTCGCCGAATAAGGAGGGCTAACAATGGTTTACATGTGAAATTTACCATGAAAATGTCGATTTGTATTCTGCGTGTGAAATTGAAAGAAACATTAGCTGCGACCACAAACTTCCCATAGATGTTCAATTACCGAGATAATTGACTGTCCCCCTGTTCCTTGTAAATCTATGTTGACCCTGTAAGAAAGAAAATATCTTATTATGCAAATGGATCCAGATAATTCGTTGGTATGAAATCATGCATAATCGAGCTTTTTCAAAATTAGATTTGTGAAATTACTGTAATTACATGTAGAATTTTTTGACTGAAATTGGTTTGTTATTTGTAAATTGTTAGTCAACCATTTCCAGTAACAATTGATTTCAGATGTCAAGACTTATTCAGAGTAATGAGACAATAGCAATGATCTTAAGAAAATTTAAATGTACTGAAAATGGTTCATGTGCAATGAGTAAAATTAGTCAAGTTCATTGTTCCTAGTTAACCATTTTTAGTAAGAAGATTTACTGTAATTACAGGAATTCAGTGAAATCATTTTGAAAAAGCCCGATTGCTGTCTGTTGACACAAAGTGGGTATTGAAAATGTCCTCATGTCAACTGAGATTTTTCGCAGACCTTTCTGGTTACCCTTAACATGTAATTTTGGGCAGTCTTAAATTGTTAAATTTGCAGTTGTTTGTGTAAAAGAGCACATATGATGGTGATTTAAAGGATCTTCCTTCACTGAATAAGTCATAACTATTTTTATCATTGTTTGTAAAACATAGAAAAGTTAGAGTCACTTGCTTTCTCATACCTTGATTGAAGTTTCTTTCCCAATTACACGTTAACTTTTTCGTTGTTTTTTTTGGGTCGCAACCCCACTCAGACAAAAAAGTCTTCTATTGTCACGAACATTGTGCAATAATATCTACAGATGAAGAAGAGCCACCTGTGTTGACGTAGCTTCCGACAGATTTAGACAGTGTGACATCTTCGGGTTAATTCTGGGATTAACCTACAGAGGAACCACTGTTCACATTCATTATATCCAGGTCTGTAACACCGGATCACTGTCTGGATTTACCGACAAATCCGGACGGATTTAGCCGGTGCAAGGTGAATATTATAAGGGAAGGCAGCATCCAGGATGATAACACTTCTTTCTTGTTAATTTGAAAGTTGGTGGCATGCTGGAGAAGGGGGTTGACACTTGTCTTGATGGATCTAAACATGGGATAAGGGAACCAAATAATTATTACGAAAAATGAACGACAAGTATCTTCGCTAATTTCCCAGACACAGTTTATGATAATCTCTAGTAATGGACATAAAATCCAAGGAACTACCTTCAGTTGAATCTTTTCTCATTACCAGGCATGGGCCTCTTGACCCTCCTCTGTATTCACTACTGTGTACGGAGAGACCTTTAAAACATAAATCCGTCACAGGCTAAAGGAGTATTTCTTACCTAGACTCTTCCAAAACGCAACAATTGAGTTCTTACTGTATTTTGAATCGGGAATTCATGTAATTGAACAAATCAAATGACCAAAAACAAATTTTAAATACAAAAATCCTTCACGAGGTTTGAACTCTACACCTACTGATCATTACACTAAAATGCCAACAGTGAGCTAAAAAGTTTTTAATAGCATTCGCAATTGAATTTATCAAACAAAATATGAAATGGAAAGCAAACGGTCATAGGACAGCAGCTTCTTTGATGGATCTTTTGATGTTTCCATGATTTTCAAATTGAGACTTTTTATTTATCATGTTCTGATTAAAACCAAGTGAATGGATCACAAATGTATATGATTTCAGAACAATTAAATATTATTTCATTCATATGGCTCATAAATGGCCCTTTTTGTTCACACTTTCACAGCGTAAATTAAGAATCCCAGCATTGCATTTTATCAAGAAACCGAGAAAACTCAATCTCAGGCTTCTTTCATTTGCTGGATGAAAGGCAAGTATTAAATTATGCACATCTAGTGGCCCATTAGCCACAGTTATCACCAATTTAGGCTAAACCGCAAGCCACATTGGATGAAAGTGCGCCACAGCATCTGAAGTTTCATGTCCCATCAGTGTCTGGCAAGAATGTCAACATTAGGTTGTAGAAATCCATGGCATTAACAGGTTCAGGTGTTGAATTATGTAACATTATGGACAGGGAAGGAAGTTATTTTTGTAAGTTATTCACAACGACGGTGGCGGTTAAGTGTAAAAAGTTTTCGCACTAATATTGCAGAGGTTGAAGGTATCTCTCAACTTTGTGTTTTAATTTAAAGGAGATAATCAGTTGTGTGTGGGATACATCTGTTTTCGTTTTGAAATATTTAATCAGTATATTGCAGACTTTATTTCTTTAAAACTTTTGATGTATGTGATTAAAGGTAAAGGTTGACAGATGTGTCAAAAAACTAGGGTGACTTGGTGCTCTTCAGTTAAAATTAGTTTGTAGCATCTGGCATTTGCAATATGTGCTATTTACATTGTTATAAATGCATAAGTATGTAAAGTTGAAAAATAAATATCAGGCAGTAATAGTGAGGTACTTTTTGGGAAAGTAATTGAAAGAAATGTAACTGAGGCTGGAAAATCTTTGAACTTTCGAAGAACATGCTGAACAAAGCACTGAGGCAAAATATTTAAGGAAAATGAAAATAAGGCCTTTGCAGAATCAAGACTTTATTAAGCGGCAAACAATTGAGTTTTTCCGTTTGAAATCACATCTTAAATTTGTTAAATTATTTTGCTACCAGTAATTGTACATATGTAATACAGGTAGTACTTAGTACTGGTGTATTAAATTTTTGTACACAGGTACATGTATTTCCAAATTGACACAGGTACATAATTCATACCTGTATTTGTTAAAAAAGAAGACCCATATTTAAAATAATTGACAAATTCAGCAAACCAAAAACGGAAAAACTAGATTGAATGTTTGTTTCGTGGAAAGAAAATATAAAACTTTACAACACAAAATGGAAGATGGTTCTTTAATGCGGCTGTCTCAGTTCTACCATTAGTTTGAGTAATTTAAGTTTCCCAGGAATTTCCCTTTGAACAGAAGCAAAATAAATCATTGAAATGTGTAACGGTTACGGATTCCCAAAGGGGAGGCAAAATGAAACTTAATTTTAGACGCATTTGAAGACGTTTAACTTAGACTTTGATGAAAGCTCACACAAATAAATTGAGACTCTTATATTAATGTATAAAATATTTATCATCCTCACCTAATTTTTCAAAATGCAACAGCAGTTGTTTCGAGCCAAATATATGGATTAAGAGTTGTATTATTAGTGTGATTTATCTTCTTTTTACAGATTTCTTCAAAAAAATCATTTTTGAAAATAAGTTACTAATCTTTGTGCAGAAATATGAATTATATATTTTAAGTCTGTACGAGCAAATGGGTGAATTTAGTTGTTTTGATTTGGAATTTTTTGGGCAAAAATCAGATTGTCATTGTTTCCTTGCTGTTGGGAAATCGATGAATATCTGAGCCATCCCCAGCTATGCTTTAAAAACTAAAACATAGGTTCATTATAAAGTATATTTCTGCAATATTATTTTTGGGACAAATGTCTTCTTTATTTTTTTATGCTTCAAAATATATCCTCTCATAGACACCCATTCTGACCACCTTAAAATCGCATGTATTTTCTGAACTTTATTCGGAACCGAACTAATTGACTGAAGTCAAAGTCTGTACAAACTAGCCTTATATCATGTATATTGAAGAAATTTAAAAAAACAACATTCACTTCTGCTTTCACCTTAGTTTGCTATGAATCGACTCGTGTTTTTCGGGAGAATGATAAAAAAGACAGATATGTCATTTATGGCAAGAGATGTGAAAATCTTTGTAGAAGTTAATATTTTAACATTACATAAAAACTTAATAGAAGGTAAAATTTTAGGAAAAACGCACAATGGTCGCATGAAATTTTATGTTGACATTAACGTTTGTGATGGTAAGGTGAGTACATGTATTTGTGATAATTACTCTGGCTGATATTTGTGATGTCTTCATGGGACATGCGATTACGAAAAAATAGGAGATTTAAATTAAATTAAATTTGCGGAAGAAAAACACATAGCTTTCTAAGCATTTTATTTAATTTCCTTTCAGCATTTAAACTTCGATGAAGGGAAATTTATTCTTAGTAACGAAAATGTACATTTATGAACAGAAGCTTGTATCTGGAAGAGAATCATTTGAAAATACTGCAAACTCTGTTGGTGTAATATCACCCAAATCGGTTAGTGATTTATTACAAGGAAATTTCTCATTTGCAAAGATGTCCTTGTTTTCAAACCCCTCTAAGGCATTCAATAGTCTGTGAACTTCATTCTGCAAAATTAAAGAAATGAAAATTACATTTCAAAAGAAAAGAAAAATTTGCCGTAGAAAAAGAATTTTGAGGAATATTGGAAAAAATGATCAATGAAGTACAAATCAATAAATAATTCACCATATCTATTTGGCTTTTTCCTGCTTCGTGTGCTGCAAGTGCAAAGATTAATTATAAACAACCGTGCAATGCGTTTGCAAAGGAATAGTGTTTTCTGGTAAATATTAGTAATTGAATTTCTGTGTATAAATTCAGTAGGAATTTAGTAACACATACTTACGAAGGTTATACTTTGGAGCGCTTATTTCAGAGCCATGTTCTCTATTCTCTGTAAAAAAATAAAGTAAGCACATGAAGTAATGCATACATGAAATGCATGTCGTCCCATTATTTTTGGTTTTTCTATTTGGAATATGATGCTATCTTACATTTCCAATAATTTTAATAAATTACAATTTTATAACCACTTACCTCCAAAACATACACGAGATCTTCCACCATTGCATGACCTTGGATTGTTGTTTGTCGTTCTCACTGTAGGCTTCTTGTAAAAATTGCTGTTCATGTCGACAACCTCAACCTTGTTGCTTGATTTCCTAGGAATCTCTAATTGATTGACAGAAGGGAAAGCAGAACTTGACATAAAACATTAATGAAAGTGTACTTTCTAAACATTTAGTATTCATTATTATTGAATTTAATTACCCGATTTAATTTTCCTGCCTTCTGTGCGGTTCACCTGATGCAAATTACTTTTCCTTTTGGCAATCATGAATTTAGCATTGATTTTTGCCGAATTGGATTTTGCCAAAGTACTTAGTACTTTCTTTGATGAGAAACTGGTCTTGCAATCAGTTGGTGATCGATTAAAATTCTGTTGATGTTTGTAGGCAGAAACAACCTTCTTTGGCTGAAATCTTTGTCGCAGATGAATGGGCATTTGTCCTTAAAAATGTGTAACAAATATATTTCATTTGGAAAATAATGCATTGACAGAGAAATTAAACTATGGATCGCAGAATATACCAATTTCCTTATTTTTTCTAGTGACAGCTGCAGAATCATTAGTGTTGTCATCATCATCCTCAGCAGTAACAGCATCAAGTTTGCTCTGACTTGCAGTTGGCACCACTGCACATGCTGATCTAGTCTTCTTAACCATAGGGTTGTGCGATGGAACCGTTGTGGAGTTCTTTCTCTTGCCTAAAGAATAAACATAGCCTGTAAAAGTGACATGACAGCAGTGAGGAAAAAGGTACATCAATATTGTTAATTTAAATGTGTGAAATTTAACAGGAATTAACCTTTCTGCGGCTGTTTCTTCTGAAGAAGAACATCTACTGTAGGGTCATAGGTTATGTCTGAAAGTAGAAACATTACCATTCAAGTGGTTTCCTTATTTCTCAAAAATCAAGATAATGGTTAAAGTAAGGAATTGAACCAATGTCCATAATAGATTTTTAAAAGCTTATGAGAAGTACAGTCATAAGGTTGACTGTAATATGTCTGGTCAAATTTAAAGACTCTGTACAAAGCAGTGTCAAAACCAGAGTCATAATAATCTTTGGGTTTCGTTCCAAATCCAGCATAATGCATTAATCTGCCGGTGCGAAGAAATTCTTCATAAATTTTTCCTATCCCAGCAACTGAGCATTGACCTCCTACGTCAACCATCATTACAGCTCCAGTTGGGCCTTTACTTTCACCCAATTGGACCAAAATTTCATTAAGATAATTGGCTATGCGAATTGCAGCCAGCCCTTCCCGAAGACATGTTAAAGTAGTTGACAGCAGCCTCCTTTTTAAATCAGCCACTGTCTGAAATTTATATGAGTATATCATGAAAATAGAAGTCTGAAATGATTTTTAATTAAGATTGGGAACAGATTGAACTTCTGAAATTTTATCCCAAAATATCTTACCATTTGATGCAATTCTTTACGGATGTAAACCATGCTGTTTCGTTAAGTTGACAAAATTTAAGAGAACCTTACAGGTGCAATTCCAAATCTGAAATGAGCCTCAGTGAAATCCCTGAAAAAGCTACTCTTCTTAAAAGTGATCGTAATGGGCTGGATCAGTTACGGATGAATAAATGTTACTGAAGTGTGACCATTACCAAAATCTTTAAGTAAAGATAAAATTTTGTAAAAAGTTAACATTTAAGGATGAAGCAAAAATGAATTTTGGGATTAATGGCATAAAAAAGTGTTGCGCTTCCACTTCAGGGTATGTCCCTTTCTGTGTCTGCCTGTTGGGGAGGGGGGGCATGGTGGTGGGGCTGATTTGTTAGCCTGCTATCTGCTCATGATGATTAAAGCAATGGCAATTGTTATATTATTTAGCCTAATAAATATATTTCCCTTCCTGTTGTTTAGAAAATAAAAAATGCCAATCACACATAAATTTCCTGTGTTTTTTTCCCCCCCCCCCCCCCATTTGGGTGCTATTTGCAAGAAGAAATGGCATAATTACAAAATCATTGATATATTGGGCTTCAAATCAGAAAGGATATGATGAAATATTCGTAATGGTATGTTTTGAAATAGTAATAGTGTAAATGGATAAGAAAGAGATGTATTGTAGAAGCTTTCATTCATGAAATCATCTATTTTCGTTTTAACTTCAGTGTAAAATTGGCTTTTAGTGGACATTTTGTTTTATTTTAAAGTCACTTCCCGTTTTGCTCTTTGTTTGCAAACTTTGTTTTTTGTTAAGGTATGTAAAAAATATGTCTATCATGGTTTGATATCATCATCAATACTCATCTATATGTCAGCATAAAGGAACATTATGAAGTGAAGCAAGGCTAGATGTGTTTGTTTGTGCGGCAAAGCATCAGCTTGACATAAAAATATGGAGTTGAATGTGACCTACTTTTTGGTGCGATTTTGTTTCTAGAAAATATTCTTCTTGCAAGCAAAGGAAAAACAATCATGCTGTAAACATTGAAAATAACATATCCTTTGTATGCCATTACTTGCGTCCCAGTCACCAATGCATTTTCTGAGTGCAATTTTCGATAAACAGATGAAATGTTACTTTGTGATCAGTCTGTTTGTTTACATCCACCTATAAACATGTTAATGGCATGTGCATGCATGTATTTCTTTCAGTCATGCACAGTACATGTATTTTATGTGTAAATAATGACATCTGGTATGACACAAATTGTAACACTAATAACGCAAGGTTATTTACAATTGGCTTTATTCTCTTTCATCAATGTTCATTTAGCAAGTTGGTGTCCGAATCAGAAGAAGTTTCAGCTAACATGTCTAGTGAGTGGATTAATGTTTTTTTACGGCAATGATAAGAATGATGTAATATGCAGATTGTATGAAGTTAATGTGGTGCAATTAATTTACGGTCAATTTCTGTTCACATTAGTCACTTGTCGGTAACTTATTGCAGATCAGAGACAACAGCAAAGCAGAACGACTGGTGGAAACCCTGGTCAAGTGAATACGATGTAAGTTAAATTACAGGAAAGATACATCAATTGTCAGTGATGGGAATAAGTGATTTATGTAACATGTTTCATTTGTCAGCATCCACATAAATGATGAATATTTTATTCCAGGGAAGTCTACAATGATCCAGCTGTTGTTCACATCGCACCAGTACCCAGTACTCCTGCAGCTCCAAACCCGACAGTCAGGGTGATTGCACCAGTTCCACAGATGATGGTTCCACAGAGAATGGTCGTACAAGCACAGCCTTCTGTGCAAGTTCCAGTACCAACACAGATGATCCAAATGCAAGCACCACCACCCAGTCATGCCGACGCAGCTGTGAATCGACCGATTATGCAAGCATCACCAGCAGTTCAGCCTGCATTCAACGTACCACTGCCAACACAACAAGTGCAAGCCATGGTACAGGGACCACCACATCAACCTGCAATGGACTTTCCAGGACACATCCAACAGCAAACATCAAGTGCGCAGCAAATTGTCCAGCCAGCACAACAACCTATGCTTTCACAACACATAATGCCACCACCGACGACATTGCCTGCCCATTTCTTTAGCCACAGTGAAGGGTACGTGCTCATTTGCATTTGCATTTATGCGATCAATGCCATGTTTCAATGTTATTACAGTAACATAGTGTCGTTTGTAACTTTGTCAAAGCAGGACAATCATCAACCATAGGTTACTCATTCCATGTATTTAACCAAAGTGTTTTCAATGTGCAACAGGACAATATCTTATGTACTGCAATTAGTACTGAAAGATATTGTTGTAGATTCATCACAAGTCCTGTGCATATGACAGTCCCACAGCACCAGTCCCTGCCGTTATTGTCAGGTTCCAGGAAGAGGGTCATCATACCAGATGAGAACGGAATTGATCATCCACATCCAGTGAGTGATGTCACACTCCATCAAGTGCGTACACTGATTGAAGCAGCAGAAATGAATGCGGCAATTATGGAAGCAAACACTACTGCCGTACAACAACATCTTTCATTGGGAAGTCTTCCTTCTGCCAGTTCCAACTTCAGTAGCATCAGTTCACTGGGGTCAGCAACATCCCAAGGCTACAACGCACCCATGCCCACGTATGTTATCGTCTAAAAAATATAAATTAATTTTAAAACAATTTTTGCCCATCCAAGACATGCACACAGAATTTCCTTATTGATACTAAATTCCCATCATTTACTAATTTTAGGCTTTCACCATTGAGCAGAGGGAATTAATTCATTTTAGATACATTTCACTTTTGATAGATTTTACCATTTCAGCAGTGACCCGATGATGGCCTTGCAAGAGTATTGTAACATGCTGATGCGAACTGGGCAAATCCTTGAACTTCACCATTTCAAACAGTTCTTAGATGTGAAGCTTGCGGCCCCCCAAACAGGTCTAAATCCATACTCAGGAGAAGGTAACAGACACTAAGAGAAGCCATTGGAAAGGTGAATGTGCGCACATTGATGGAATTGGATTAAAAAGGGATTTGTTTCTTTCAGCTTTTAGATTTTGACATTTAATATTTACTGGACATTTTGTTTATTTTGTTCATTTAACATTAAGACAAGGTTTCTTTTAAAATTTAATTTCTTTTATTGAGTTAATTTCTGGCAATTACAACCAACAACCTAACATGAATTTGGTCTGAAAATATTCTTCCAACAATTGAAAAGTTATTTCAGTTGTTATGGCAATTGCTGAATACAAAACATAAATTGAAATATTGAAAAGGAAAGAAAATATTCATGTGCATTAAAAAATGTATTTCATGCTGTGTCTATTTTTAGGAAATGTGCACACACTTATTTTCCTCAGACTGAAAGATAAACATACTTTGGAATTGTAAGATAGCTCAATATTAAATATTTTCCAATAAACATTCACTAATTCACATTTTTAAGATAACAGTATTTCCTTGCAATAATATACCAGTATTTCATGGTTATAAATTAAAGTATTTCAATTGAAATTCATATTAAGTAAAATGTCTGTCATAAATTGATTTTCATTGAGAATGGCATTAAAGAAGTAAATTTCCTTTCATTTCACAGTTTCACAATGTCAAGAGGAACAGGAGCTTTTACATGAGCAAGAGGTTAATGACGAAACGGAAAATACTGTAACATCACAGAACGATGTGTACAAGAGCGGTTCAACACACGATGCATTGACTGAAACTTCTTCTGAGACTATACATGAATCTGTATTTATAAGGAAACCCAAAAAGGGTGTTTTAACCAAGTTAAATTCTGTTGTAAGTCGACTACTAGCTGCGTGGCTGTAGTTCCTAAGCGGAAATTTATGTTTATATCTATTATCATATTGTATTGTCCAAAGAAACGGACATTGTGGCATGCACAGATTATTGTGGAAAGTGTCGGTTTGTGTAATTATAAAAGCTACAAATTGCATGATTTATTTTAGACACAAAAATGGCTTTGTGATATGTTAAACCATCATGTAAAACAAGTGTGATTCTTAGAAAAAACACCGAATATGGACATTTTAGATGAAACACATTGCATGTTTTTAAGGATAAAGTGCGATCCATCAGAGTGACATTCAGCAGCTTCATGTGCAGATTGTTTGCGAACAGTTTTCATTAAATTCATTACTTTGCCTTATTTCAGTATTTCTTTTATTCGGGAAGTCAATGATTATGTGCAATTTTTTACCAATAAATGTGTTACATTTGTGTGAAGACGCATGGATGATGAGATGCTATTTTTCTTTTACGGAATGCAAGTTGTGATGTATGGCCTGTGATTTCCATTAAGTCAATAAAAATCATTACAGATGCATGAATATTTGTTTCTATTGAAAACTATGTGGATGAAAATAAACTTATCATTTAAGCCAGAATGTAGATAAGAAAATTAATGAACATGACCCACAATGAGGAATCCGAATAATGATTTTGAAGCATCGAATTACGTGAATGTGTAATGAGCTGTGTGCTGACATCTACATGCTTAAAGCATTCCGCTCAATTCCCTTTTCTAAGAAGTTTACTTTACTTAATTTCTTACATTTCCCACCGTTCTACTCAAGTAACCTTAATAACAATAGTCAGCTGATCTGATCTTTTAAAAAAGTTACTTAGCGGCTGGCCAAACAGAAATGATTCCCATTTCAGATTTATCATTTATACTGAAATTATTCGAAATATTTATCAAATACATGAAAATACGACGGACAAGAATTAATTTCAATCAGTGCAATGAAGATATTCAACCTCTTCTTATCATAAACATGTCTGCAAGCAGTATTGTTGATTGGATGAACATGATAAGTAATACATTAAAATACTTTATTTTACGGAAAAAGAGAAAATGCCTCATGAAACCATATTTCCTAATTCAACTGGTAGCAGGATATAGGTAGATTTTTATCCTTTGTTATCCACATTACTGCTAAGTTGTATTTAAGAAGCCAATGTTATCATGTTCATTTATCCATTTATCTTCAAAAGGGCAAGGCTACACAAATGTGATGTGTGGCAAATTTTACAAAGAAATTGGAATCATTTTTTCTGGATGACAGGAGAAACACCTCAAAGTTTAGGTACTTTGGTTGAAAGTATTCAGAGGAAGTATATACTTTATTTTTTGATGGATTATGGATCTAAACTCGATGTCAGGAATCAAGTGTGTAAATATTTATGAATTTATTGATGTATAGAAGTCACTGGCCAATTTGTCCCCCTATAGTGTACCTACATTCAATTACATTACAGATATTAATGACCATGATCTGGTTGTGTAGATATCATACAATGGAAAACTTGTCAGTTCTTTTCAACATTCCTGTCAGTAGTGTACACAGAACTCTACATAAATATGTGAAATTATTGCATGGATATCTGGTACCAAAATATATTAAATGGCATTCCATGAATGTGTGGAGACATCTGGCAGGCATGTATCCAGAATGGCCTACAGTTGTAGCTATCCTGGATTGTACACCTTTTAGAATCAATAAGCCAAAAGGTAGTTATGATGTTTTTACAAATGTCAAAATTTATGTTAAGAAATATAACTCATACCCTGTAATTTGCATAGTGAAAGTAAATGTAATGGTAACAAATGCTTTATAGGAGCTATGCAAAGTATGTTCTACAGGGGGGATCGTCATTGTTTTTTTCAAAACTGGTTGGTAATAGTTGATATCTTGGGCCAAATTGTATTAAGTAGACCAGGATTTATTGGCAAAACGAGTGATAGTACCTGTTTGCAGTAAGTATTTGACACATGGGTTAAATGGTTTTGTTTAACACTGTTTAAATAAGTTTCCTGCCAAACATTATTGGAAAAACAAATTTTCCAGTCACATACGACTACCTGTCTTACCAGCCGGATTACATATTATGGCCAATCAGGGATTTCAACATAATCTTCCAGTTTTAGTTTTACCATGAAAAAATCAACAACAAGTATCAAAGGTCATGAGAAGGTCAGTAAAGAAAGCTACAATGAAGAAAGCCATTTCATTTTTCCCATGTCAATTCTCGTATTTTTTCACTTTCAATTTTATCCCTTGTAAAAAGGACTTTCAGAATGAGAAGAGCCATCATTGAACGTTGTTTTGGAATTTTAAAAAACTCTTATTCTGTGGTGGGTACCAGGAGGTACAGATCCAGGAGGTGGACTGCACCAGTTATAGCTAATTTAGGAGCAGCCTTATACAATAGAAGAAGATTAATTTTTGTGAAATTACGTAGGGTTACTGGACGGATGTATCAGTAATTGTATACAAGAGTTTATTATGCTTATTGCTTTTGAGAAGTTCAGCACAAACATGTTAATAAAATTTTGACTGAACTGAAATTATTAAGTTGATAATGTGGATGCATTTTACTGTTAAGTTTTTTGGTTTACTTAAAATCTTAACATTATGTCATTTATTCGGGGCAAATGGGGAGGAGTTTCATGTTAACATTTTAAGTTAACCTAATCTTTTAAAAACGATGTGCAATGAGGTGTAAAATTGTAACACAGACATTTATCATGTGTCTGAGACTCACTATAAAAGGTCTTTGCTTACATATTCATCGTTCTATTTGCTGAAATGGCTTCAGGAATTAATTGGGAAAAAATTCTGGAGGGTCGTTACCCTTCATACAAAGTGGAGGTTAATGCTTTCTTAGATAGTTTGGAGATATCCAGCAGTGTCGAAATTACAATCCAAAAAATTTATGAAGCTATCAAGGATGATGAAAATGTGTGCAACAACCTCAAGTTGTTGTACCAAGAAGCAATTCATGGCTCAGAGAAAGCAATAAAGAGTCGTATTAGAAACAGGATTGGTAATTTCAGGCGTGGTTTAAAGTGAGTTCTTGTGCCCTTCTTTATTTGTTTCTACACATTAATATTTTCAGATTGGCTTAAATAATTTGTATATTTTGTTACTGATGACAAATTTATATTTCAGAGGCCACCCCAAAGTTCAAAACATTGATATGTTGCACGCCAATGATTACTCAAACATGGGAGTGCAACAAATGACAAGGAAAATGAAAGATAGCAAGAGAAATGATGAATATCTTGCCCGCTCATTACAGTATTGACTTTTATATTTGTATAAATTTCTTTTAATTTATCGTTGTGTGACACATTTCACATGAAGAACCTTATCTGTTACAGGCAAGAATATGATCGTAGGCGCAAAGCTGCTTTAGGTATTTAAAAACAATCACAAATTGGAATTTAACAAATATGAATTGTCCGAATAAATGGTAATTGTACAATGTTAAATCATTTCACTTCAGACATGCCTGCCAGTGAGGTGGATGAGGACAGTCTTTATTGGTTGGAGGAGGAGGATTGTTGGAAATTTAAGAAGGAAACTGATGATGGTAATTTACATTTCTTTAAATGGGGACAGAGGAATGCGCCTATTTTTAGTTAATATTACTTTCATGTATTATGTTCTTAGTGGTTGTGGTACAGGAGGACGAGGGTAACAAAATAGGAGATGAAGGACAGGAGATTTTGGGTGCGTAAACAATTACTTGAAGTATTTCAGTATGATAGTTACATTTTTATTGGCCCAAAATAATTGTTATTTTCTTACTTATTAGATAAATTTCCATTCTATGTGGGTGGATTTTCCAAGAAGGCATGTACAAGTTTGGGTACCAATGCTACTCTAGATAAATTTACCATTAAAAATTTATGTAACATTTGTTCTTTAATTAAGTACTAATTTCAATTTCAGACCGAAGTAAAGTTGATGAGGCAAGAAATGAATCGGCTGCTATGAAAATTTCATCTGGTCCCTGTGGACAGGAATTCGCAGAAAAGGAAGCTCAGAAGAATGCTCTTAATTTGGATGCAGGAGGTCAATTTTTATCTGGCCATTCAATATTTCATGTTCCACTCCTACTCCCTTTTATGTGGTTTAATGAGATTTTTAGAAATTTATACTTTTCCAGATTACATTTACCATGACATTGACGGCGATGAAGTAACTGCAGATCAATTGAAGACCTATGCAAAGAAGGAAGTGTGAGTGTAGTCAAGAGCTTAATTTTTATTTCTTATGACTTACAGTTTTTTCACCCATTTTCATGTGGACATGAAATATTATTTAGCTCAAGTGACAAGAAGAAGCTGATCCCAAGGAAGCTGTCCTTGAAAAGGCAGTTGCCAAGTAAACATCAGGACATTGAGGATAAGAAGTATGAATATCTTTTAATTTGCTGAAATGTTTTTATTCATGCTATTGCACAATGAATTCAATCGCTACAGCCATATTTTTTTATTTCAGATTTGATGAAATTGCCAAGAAACCTAAGAAAAAATGAGAATAGAATAAATATCAATTAGTTCGTAAGCTTATTTTTTACTAAACTTGACATTACACTTCTACTTATATTTATAATTCAGTGAGAAACCTGTACAGGAAATAACGCCGGAGGAGAAAGCTCAATTGAAGGACCTTGAGGCTTCGTTCAATGAAAATGCAAAGAGGTATTGATTTAAATTCGCATACTTTTGACAAGTTATCACTCATTGTTATGGCGTCCTGGAACAATTTTACATGCCTAAGTTAGTTGTGAGGAAATCCTCGTTTGCCTATTAATTTATCTTACAGAAGTGACCTGGAAGAAGAAGAAGCCAAAGTATTGGAGGATTTAAGAAAATGTACACACAAAGTTGGAAAACAAAGTGTTGAATCTACTGCATATTTGAGGGCATTAGGGGTTAGCAAGGGTTTCAATGTTGCTAAATTTTGGGAGCAGGTTGAGAAAGAGGTGGATGCAGAAGTCAAGAAAAATGCAGATGGTACTTGTAGTTAGATTTACCTTCAATCAATAATTTTGGTTTGAAATGTTTCCGTCCAAGTGTGCAAGTATGAGACATCGTTATTTATTATTTTTCTTACAACAGTTTCTAATTATTATTCCAGACTGAAGTCAGCACAAGTTGCAATCTACTAGAATATGATGATGAGTTTGTACCACTGCCAGACTTAAATGACGCAAATTCTGATGACAACATCTACGGCGGAGACCCAACTCTATGGGCTGATGACAATCATATTTCAGACCATAGTGATCAGGAATTAGTACCAGATGAAACACCATTTTATGCCAACCAACTCGAGGATCCTGAAGTGGACGCAATGTACAGCGAGTTTTTGCACAAACTTTTCAACTGAAATTCAATATAGTACTCTCGTCATTCCTTGTAGATTTGACAAATAAATATGTGCATTTGAAGTTTCATGTTGTTCTAATGTGTACTTTGCGGATGAAACTAACTTCAAATTGACATTTGCGCAACTATTATTTATTTCATACAACTAGTCCAGACAAATTCAAGAAGAAGAGAAATAAATTAAATTTTCTGCCCATAGAATTGAGTAAATATATATCGTTCACATTTGCGTCAAACAGAAAGGAAGGACATTAAAATGTTTTCAAGTTTGCGTAATAAATGTCTTCTTCTCATCGCAGCCAATAATTTCATTCCTTTTTAAAGGACCACCATAATTATTATGCATCGACATTCAAACCCACACCTTGTGATAACAGTATTCATTTACTGCCATTCATTTCCAGGCATCCCTAATTCGTTATTTATCCCATCTATTCCCACTCAATCATACATCCATCTAAAATTTTAAGATAGCATGACATTAATGCCATATATGTTATTGTGGTCTTTTTCACGAAAAACACGACTGCAGGAGTTTTTAACGCTTGATCCCACAACTTGTTTTTATTGGATTTCCTCTGAAAAGAACACAACATTTATGGTGCCATGGTGATCGATATTTTAGCTTTATATTCACGCATTGGGAACAATTG
>JBCAUG010114704.1:0-21397 GCA_038406175.1 Haplosyllis leylae | reverse complement strand
ATGTTCAAAATGCTAGGTGTCAGGTCATGAACAGGCCATTTATTTTCTCTCTTAATGCACCGCGAAACTTTGATTCGTACCAGTGTGTATTACAACATTATAATTGCTGGGGCTCACAATGATATCCTTTGTAGCTCATTTACTTTTCTGCGAGTGAGGGAGTAGCCCCAGAGACCCTACGTATGTCTTACGGTTTGGAGGTCCTTTCGATGTATTTTTCGTGCCTTTTCGTAACTTCGACAACAAGCTTTTCTTCAATTTCTTTCCCGTCGTTAATCTCTTCATCTCTTAAAATTATAGGCAATTCATCCTCGTCGGAAACAAGTATAACTTCTTTCTTGCGACGTTCTAGTATATTTCCTATGACTAGTTGATGTCTGTATTTTTCAAGAGCACCTTTTGCTTTGGGTATTAGCATCTTTGGATCAGTCTCCAATTTAAAAGATGCGACGTAGGCTTTTGGTGACCAAATAGATACGAGTGGGTGCAACATCTTTGGAACCAGCTGTAAACTGAGTTGGAGATCTCCCTCGGAAGACTGAATTTTATGCTCGGGCATTTGATCTGCGGGAATGTAAAAGTCGGATACAGCAGCCGCGAGGTAGAACATAACCTGATGTGCGTGTGGCCCAAGTAATTCAGCGATAGCTCTCAGCCAGTGCAAGTAATCGTTCAGGGTCGTGAACGGAATGCTGATTAGATTCCGCCTGTACGTGTAATATTCGCGGGCCACTTTGCCCACATGTTCAGCGTAGTCTTGGTCCACTCGTATGTCGTTGTGTCCCAAGCCCTGGGTACTCAGCATATCAAGGAAATTCTTCTGCATGAAATGTCGTTTGAAGGGTTCCAGTGAGCCCTTCCTGTGTAGGAAGATGACCGCATACCCTTGCTTCAGGAAGTGCTCAGCGGATGTGGATCCTCTGGTTCCACTACTAAAGTTGTCAATGTACCGCACTGTTCGACTCTCCAGTGGGACCGTTGTGCCTCCCGACTAAAAAACAAGAAGAAAAATTAAAGCTCGAAGGAATTAGGACAGTATGAGCTTAGATATTCAGATGCGTAGGATTCAGGCCATGACCAAATATTTGGCTATTTCTGTTTAGTTGACCAAGTGGAGAATTCCTGCAAAACATGGTTGGGAATTCGGGAAGTGAACAGTAAAAAGGGAAAATATTCGACATGAATTTGACTACTCTCTGGATATGTCTGTATGGTTTCACAGTATAGTCTCACAGTACTTCGGTTTGAATCTGGCCTGTGTTACAATACCACGGGTACGCCTAGAGTTGATGTACCGACCTGCAACATTCCCTTTCAAAGTACTACCCTCCAGTTTAACATGGGAGTCCATGGGCATCATTAAAATTATATTCTATCCATACGAAAGCAATTTTGGACCAAAACAGGACCTGAAGCATTATTAAGGGCTCGCCGGGTTAATGTTCGCTGATACCAATGAATATGATATGAACCACAGATTGCTATTGGCTTGCACCAGGAGTGAACAGCCTCTTTCGCTGAGGAAAAAGTTAGGGCCCAGTGCCAGTACCAACATTGCAGATAAAAATTGTTTAATGTTAAGTGAAACAAAAACTCACGCCTTCCAACTGTCCCAGACAGTCGGCCGAACTACGGGCCCAGTTGGGTGGCCCCGGGGCCCCAGGGGGCCGAACGTGAGAAACCGGCCGGCTTGGTTCCGGTTTTTTACGCGGACGGTGCTCGCGGTCGCTGCTGATAGGACACGGTCGCTGGAATGAGACGTCAGCGACAGGTCGCTACAACAGCGACCAATCACCGTCCGCACTGAATGACAGAAATCGAGACACTTTTATACCTAGTTCAGTTTCTAAAGGCTATTCCTTGTGTTCTGCATGAAAAGTATATTTCGGGGCTTTAAAAAAACTGCGATATAATCAGCGACTTTTTTCTCACGACTGATGTAGAACGAACTTCCTCTTTATTTTAGAAACACCGGTCAACCGTTAAAATCCTCTTCATTGCCAGACTTTGAACGTTATGACAGAATATAGATTCTATTTTATAACTATTGTGTGGGCTATTCAAGACGAAGTTGCATGTATGAAATCAGAGATGGCGCTTGCCCAGGGGTAAAATCCCGTAGAAAAGCGTGAGCGTCAACGGAAATTCAACACTGATGATGCTAATGATAAGAGTTCTCATTGAAAACAATGGAAACAAATGGAGTCATACAACCCATTCTTGAGTGTGTCTCTCTATTGTTTTCAATGAGAGCTGTACCATTGATCCCGTTAAAGTCAGTCCATGTACTGCTGACCTGGTGCCCTTCAGACCATGAACTGTTGACTCGCCCCTGGACCATGAGCCACCTGACCAACCACCAGATCACGAACTACCTGACTTAGCCCCCCTCGCCTCCATACCATCAGCCACTTGACCTGACCCCAAAAACCATGAACTTCGGAAACTCTTTCCTTGCGCACAGCGTTTTTTTTTCTCAATAATTTTTTCTATTGAAATTTCCTATTAATTTCTACAGAATCTGATAAATCAACCAAGCATGAATTAGGGTGAATTAAAGATTGTTTCTGTTACTTGTGTCTTCATGGTACACTCAGTGTATCATTTCTGTCTCTCACACAAGAGTAGGTTCGAATACCACTTTTTATAACATATTTTACAAATTCTGTAGATTCAACAGAATATTTTATTAGGAAAAACTCGAATGAGCTTTGACTTATTCCCGACAAAAAGCTCTGTCAATCTGAATAGATTTAGTTCGTGACCAAATATTTGGCCATTTCTTGTTAAGTTAACCAAGTAGGAAATTCAAACTACCGAAACATTGTGTGGAATTAGGAAGTCGACTGTAATTTTTAAGTCGCCTTCAAGTAGTAGCCTTTGTATGTCATGATAAAAGTCATTCCAGAACAGAGCCGGACTTGCCAGGTTACTGCTTACTATGATATGAACAAAATGCCTTTCAGTTGATCATTGGTGGCTCGTTAGTCACCTTTGTGGTTGATTGGCTGTTTTTGCCCCAAAAATTTGGGCCCGTGGTGGGGACCTACGAAGGCCTTTTGCAGTTCAGTGGCTGTACATGGGGTGAGGATTCTACTTGGATGTGGTGGGGACACCTCAACATAACATTATTTAATCGAACTTTTTTTTGCCGCAGGTGGTGGGGACCCTAAAACCTAGTATACAATGTGCTTCACTCCCATTTGCCCCGCCTTTGCTCCTCACCACCTATGACCACAAAAAGTTCAATTACAACATATAGTGGTGGTGGGGAGAGAAGGGGTGAAGGGAGTGAAGGGGCAAAGGGAGTGAAGCATATTGTATACTAGGTTTTAGGGTCCCCACCACCTGCGACCACAAAAAGTTTGATTAGTGGTGGGCAGCGAAGGGGGTGAAGGGAGCAAAGCATATTGTATACTAGGTTTTAGGGTCACCACCACCTGCGACCACAAAAAGTTCAATTAGTGGTGGGAAGCAAAGGGGGCAAAGGGAGAAAAGGGGGTGAAGGGAGTGAAGCATATTGTATACTAGGTTTTAGGGTCCCCACCACCTGCAACCACAAAAAATTTGATTAGTGGTGGGGAGCGAAGGGGGCAAAGGGAGCGAAGGGGGTCGAAGGGGAGCGAACGAGCCACCTGCATGTGAAACTTTCACTGCCTGATTTTTTCAGGATGTTGTGTGTTTGCCATATATTTTTGACTGATGGCACTACTATTTATTTTGGTAAAACACATTGTTTGGAAGATAATCCTTTGGATTACTTCTATACTTTCATGATTAATACATTGGAAACTATTGTATGACATTTATTTTACATTGAAATGGATCTATCTGTCTCATCATAGATCTGCCAATGGTCATCTTTGACCTTCAAAAATGTTCATCACATAATGTTTGTTTACCACCAAGCCTCCATGAGGCCAACATATTTGACACTGTATTTAAAGTAAATCCTTCACAATAGTAAATTAAATTCAGGGGCCACCAACAGTATTTTTCACATTCTCGCTAATTTCTAGTAATGTTTCTGGTGAGTTTCTAAAAATGACGTGACTATCCTCTTTACCGGAGCAAACGGGAAGTTATCTTCCCAACCATTATAGGTAATATTAAAAAACAGCTTACTCGGTTGGAGCTCCCCAATAGTTTGGTTTAGAAACAATAGTTTCCTGACAGCTTCCACCGTATGGACACTTGTTACAGGTCACCTCTGTGTACTTTACTTTCTTCAGTAATGTGTCTGGATCCAGGACTATTTCATCGCCTTCCTATTTTCAAAAGAATCCCTTGGTTTAAATTGGAAACCACACATTCACACGATATTTTCCAAAAAATATAAGTTAGAGGTCTATTTACAAAAACACAACAATCTTCTGTGCTTCTCCTATCAATTGCTTCCTGCCAATTGTGTCGTGGGAGAAGCCAATAATTTGGAAAGTTCTGAACTAAATTGAACACCCTTGAATGGAATTGCCCCCAATTATTACTTTTATCCCACAATGTAATATTTGATAACAAAAGCCAGAATAGGTGACATCTGAGCAACAAACCTTGGTTGTAATTGTGGCAACGACTGGAACAAACACATGTCCAGATCTCAGACTATAGTTTCCAGATGAACATGGGTAGCACGTATATTTCAGTTTTTTATATCCCAACGAGTTTTCAGTTTCATCTTCATCTGAGAACATATCTCCTGATACATTGAAAATATAAAGTCTGCTGTTTTTCGGGCATCTTAAAGTTATATTAGACACCCACACTGTTGCCTGATCAAGATCAGTGAAATGGTTGATAGTACTCGCAAAATTGTCACGAGCGTGACCAACTGTAAAACTTATATTTATCATCATTAAAGTTCCATAAGTCTTCAGTACAGTTCCATCCATTGAAACATGGTCTTCCGTGTTATTTACTAAGCAATTGGACAGAGCAACATGTGCTGACCTTGTACCATAGATTGTACCACCGTATTTGTAGGCAAAGTTATCGCGGAACGTGGTGTAAGATATTTCGCAGTAAGAATTGTCAACGTGTAGAGCTCCACCCTCCCCACTCAGCTCCCTGGACCCAACGTTGACTTCATATCCACCAATAAAACTCGAATCCTCCATTTCATACTTTACCTGGAATCTGTCTCCAATTATGGAAAATTCAAGTACAACGAAATGGAACGATTTAGCCAACCAGAGACTGGTGTTTGTTGCAACTATGGGCGGTTGTACATTGGCGCCAGCTGAGTTACGAGCAAAGTCACACTCGAAAATTTCGACTTTAGAGAGACCGGAAATATACACTGCACCGCCATCTGTTACAGCTCTGTTGTCCAAAAACTCATTTTGGTGTAACAACAGAGATGGTCTGTACATCTTGGGATCATACACCACTGAAAAAGCCCTGGTATTGTTTTTGAATGTGGTGTTTGAAATGATAAAATTATATTCACCCTGACTGTTGTTAGTATTTTGAAAATAATCAATGAGCATTTCCTCTTCATTCAAATGAGTTCTGTTGTTACTCTCTATTCCATACCATATAATTTCAGTTTGCACTACCTCTGAATTGAACATACCATAATATGTTGGTAAAGTATAGGGTAAATATGAGTTGACGTCAAAGAAATCGTTTGGAAATACTTTGATAGTAACAGCTGCTGCGGCATAAAGATAGTTCCAAGCGACCTCATGAGCCATATCCTTAAACTGGAGATTTTTAAAAATGCAATTTTTAATTGTAACGTCGGGGTTTGGTAGTGAAGGAAATGTCTCTATTAGTAAACCACCCATGTACTCTGTACCTCCTACTTTTCCTTCAAATTCACTGTCATAGATACTGAGCTGCAGTTCTGTCAAAGCTGCGATGTATATTCTTCTGTCGGCAAAGTAGGTGTTATCAATTGTTATGTTGACCCTTTTACAAATGACCTGAACTCCCTCTTGCATCATAAGGTCAAGGTAAACTGGGTAAACTATCAAGGTAAACTGGGTAAACTATCGTTTTTTGATTCCACTTGCATCGAATTATTTGTATATCTGTGTTGTAACAAGCATCATAATGTTCACCAGGAAAGGTTTGTCTTACAGTTTCTAATATGAAAATGAGAGAGTGGATGCTTGAATTATCTTTGTGCTTTATCATAGCAGGTATTGTCATTCCAAAGATGCCAGCATCCTCTTCAAATGTACATTTTTCCACAATTAAAGAAGCATCGTTTGTTTGAATTACTCCGGAAAATAGTCGAAGATTCTTTATTTTAACTGTACCACCTTGAATCCTAAATATGGTTCGTACCTCAGCACTACACCGAATATTTGGAACACCCTTTATTCCTTCTATGGTCAGGTCATGTTTTATTGGGCGTTCTGTGCAGATTTCCATCGGCGAACTTTCAGTTCCTTCCGCAATAAGGTAAATTATATCCCCAGCCTGACTCAGTTCGATCACACGAGTTACATTGTAACATGTGTAATTTTGATTAAGACAGGTATTGATATCCGATCCAGTTATGGACAAGAATAGTGTCTTGCAGGTGTAAACTAAAATGAAAATGTTTTATTGTATAGACAAACAATTGAACGTACGAAACAGGTTATCCTTGTCATTACTTGTGAGCAAATCCGCGAAAGGTTTTGCATCCAGTATGAGACCAGTAAGAATGGACATGATTGGCACATTTTGACGGGCAACCAGGAGAGAATTATATTGCGCAGCTTGAATTAAATATGTTTTCTTCCGAAAGGTGAAAAAGCAGGCCCTTTATGTTCATTTAGTTTAAAATCTATTGAAATGTTTACAATGGGCTTGATCCGTTCTGAATAATAATGAACATTTTATTTCCACACTCTTATATGGCCTTCTTGGCTGATATTTTTCAAAGTATTTTTCTTATGTTTCATGTTTACCATTTGCTTACTAATCTTTAAATAATTCATGTAAATTATTGAAACAAGACCACATAAATATATGCTATGTTAAGCAAGTAAAATACTAAAGGAACGTCTTGTGAATTCGAAGTCCCAATCATATTCATGATCTAATACATTACAAACTTTGTAGCTATTACTTCAGAAAAAATCGGTTGTTCCGAAAATTATGGTAAAACTAGACAATTGATACAAACCTGGTAGGAGAATTACAAGTAATGCCCCTTTTTGCTGAAAGTTCTTCATGGCAAAATATTAATATTTCTTCCACTTGCCGCAACACTTGGATGCGACCTGGCAATTGCGCTATTCTTAAAACTCCTTTTCATCAATATTTTAGCCAGTGAATGGTTATATTGATTACCGCTTTTGCAAAACAACTTGTGAATTATGTTCTGTTATGTCTAATGTCTAAATTTATTCTCCGTTATCACGTAGCTTTATCCTTATCGATTTTCCACATTTCCCAGAAGCCTTCGTACACTTTCTATTCTCTGAATTTGCGCCTGTCACCAACATCGTCTGCTCTCTTTACTCTCCCCTAGGGAATATAGTGGTAGTCATTTGTTATGCGTGGGGTTTTGGAACTTGGGTATTATCAAGGATATGCAAGCAACAACACAAGCATGAAGGTGAAACACATTGCTTCTCTTGATCAAACACTGAGTTGTGAAAAAACAATTTTTAGAACATAAAAATCACAAATTCTTCTTGCGGGTACAAAGGTCTCTGACTAAGCAAGTACAGCCAAACCAGCACGCAAGTACATGATCAAACCATTTATACGACACCTATTACTTTCTCTCATATACTGAGGATTGTTGGGCTTTAGTGAATAGTCCTTTAACTATCGCTAATTGGAACTGATTGGCCTGTACAATTGACAGAAATAACTAGTAATGACTAATGAAACATTGCAAAAATAGTTATAACCCTGCAGAAGATCTAGGCTAAACATTTTGGAAGGTAATCTACCTGGACTTCCCTGAGTAACCTCTGGTTGAGAACTTGTTGATTTCCCTTGAACAAACAATTTTGATTAACTTGAATGAGAGAAAATTTGCTTCACCACTGTATTTCATCAGGAGAAAATTGTGCATTGGCCGCCAACCAATCAGTAGACTGCCGCGCTACAATCGTATTCACTATAAGTCTAAATTCTACAAAGGTGTGAAACAGGGGATTCAATTGGCCTGTATTAGGTGTCGGAATGCACAATAAATCTCCTAATGTTATTACTATACAATGGCCAATGCTTCTTTGATTTTCCTTTCCTGAGAAATATGCATTTTGCAGAGTAAACAAAAAGCAACTACAGAACTGATAATTTCCGAAGCCAGGAAAGCAGCTTATTAACATCGATCTCATTATTTATACTTCATGGATGTCATAACACGTATTATTACCTTTTATACCCTACTATTGATCGACACATTTGATAAATATGCGACATCAGGTTCCCATGAAATGTTAATTCCATTCCAAAATATTCTACAATCGATTTGATTTTAGCATCGTGTAGTGGGACATCTACATGTAACACTGTAATTCACGACCTCAGTTAGTTTCCGAACAAAATTCACAGTACAGAAGTGGAATATATATTGAACCATTTCACCATAGGTAACATTCAAATTAAGGTTCTGACTACATTGCCATTTTTCTGTCTTCGATTTCTTCTTTCCAAAGGCAACATCTACAAATCTAAAATATGCAACCGTTGGATAATTATTATTTCTGTCCAACTGAAAATTTAAATATCAATATGTTTAGGAGATATCTCAAGCATCAAAGAAAACAAAATGCAACGTAGGAAGAACTTAAAAATGGCAATGTTTTAGGTAAACTTATTTATTGTATTTTATGATCTTAATCTAAATTGTTAGTTGGAAAGAAATATTAATTCTCCACAGATTTCACATTTTTGACTTGTCAATGTTGTCTTCGGAAACTAGAAATCCAAGAAAGAAAAATGGCATTGTAGTCAGAACCTTGATTTGAATCCAACCTGTTTTCACTGCGCATTGCATTCCAAATGGCTGATTATAATGAAGAACTATTGACAAGTGTTCGTCTTCACCCAAAGAACATGAAAAATGGTAATAATTCTACAAATAATCCTTTAATAATATTTCTTCGTATTTAGTAGTAAGATTATTTTGAACATTCCCTCTTCATTTGACGAAAAGAAAACATGATGACAAACCAAGAAACTCCTCTTGCGTGAAAACCGCCGGCAGCGTAACCATTCCCGGGGGAGGCGGGGATACACTGTTCTGTCCATGGGGATACCCCTATCCTGTTTGGCAGGGTACCCCCTATCCTGTCCAGAGGTACCCCCCAGAAGAGACTTGGGGCCAGAGACTGGGGTACCCCTAGAAGGGACCACATAGACGGACGGACACCTGTGAAAACTGAACCTCCCGTCGTACTTCGTACGCGAGCCGTAATTACCATTAGCAGTAAATGAAAATGGCCAGATAATAATTCTACCAATTTGTATATTTTTCCTAGTGAACATTTAATAAAGAATGCTTCAACAGTATATGCGTTGGTTAACAAAAGCAGCACTGCAATGTAGACCGTTAATCTTGGAACTGAGGGCTGTTGCTATGGCCCACGGAACAGCTCATCTAGTGATGGTGAGCAGTTTCATATGAATTTAGAAGATAAGCCTGTACACTTACTCTAAATGAAACTTCTGAAGTTGCTGATCAAATTGTTGTGAATGAATTCTTCTCGACTTTAAAATCGATAGATATTTATTTTTGTTTATTATCACAAAATATGAATTTTGCACGAAATACGCCTGATTTCTTTGAGTTCAAAACGTAGTCAATAAATCTCACAATACGTCTAGAAATCAGAACCTGAAGAATGAGCATTTTCTCCACAAGGTCCCATGTCATTTTTGAACAAATGATTTAAAACGGAACATGAAAATATTAGACGAATGAGATAAAAAGTTAAATGTTCAGCATAGTTTTTTCATCAAATTTTCACTGTTGTCTTTTGGTTTCGTGCTATATCATCCGCACAAATCATGCATCATTTGGATTTGTTGTTGGTTCATCTACTGGAATAGCCTCTGTTTTCTGTGACTTGTACCTTTGTTGAGTCAGTTGGAGAAACCACTAAACTTTTGGGGCTCTGGATGTGTTTAATGAATCTTACAATAAGTCTCGAAATAAGAACTAGAAGAATGATTATAACTCCAGCCATAGGTATCCACAACAACAGACTATTTTCTACTTGATCAAATACCTTCATTAGTGTAAAATTGGGTCCATCGGGTACATATTCAGCTGATTCATAAGCAGCTCGGAGAAAGTTAACAGTGCAAACTATTAAAAGAGCTGAACTTGAAATGGTCCCAGCTGCATTACCTCTCCTCTCTTTGCAGGGTCTAACCAGTACCTGGTGAACTAAAGCAATCTGACAAACTGCCATCATAATAGACAGTCGTATGACAACATTACTGATGAAAGTTGCAGCAAGAATGAGACACAATCTTCTGCCTAAAAGAACTCCAGACCAACAAGTGTATCTGAGTATTCTAGGCAGATCAAATTCTCTGTATGGACCTTGTAGTAACTTGTAGACAGAAACAGCATCATCAGTCGCCTCTACCCTAGCATTTTTCTTAATGACATATTTTATGGCCCAATAAATGGACATTGGTAATGGCAAGATACAACCCAGAAAAAACTCACCCAGAGAAATGTAACCCTTTTTCATCAAAGCTGGGGACAGTGCAATGTAAAAACTGAAGGGACATATTGAGAAAACCAGAAAAAGAAACACTATGGATTGACCAAATGTGTAACATTCAATTTCAGCATCAACAAACATCACAGACTGATCATTTATATTGACACAATTAACAAGTCTGAAAAGGGAAGTGGCAAGTTTTTGATATGAAAACAGAATGGCGAACATGATTGCCAAAGCGGCTCTTCTGGCAAGAAAATCCCACATTCGAATCCTAGTTTGGTTCTTTTCTAGGTACAAGGACACTGAATAAATGGATATTAGTATTATTAACACCAGAGGAACAAATAAAAGTTTGAATACAATCTTAACCGCTGGAGTCAATCCGGGAAAGGCACAAATGGCTGTTGCAAAGTGCAAGACATCAAGCCTGAATTTGAATATTCCACCAACAACCTGTTTGATCGAATTGACCAAAGCGGTTCCTGGATCGACGTAAATGGTGTTGATGTGAACAATGGCGGCATCTTGAAAGTAATAAAACAAGAGAATTAGAAATACTCCTCCTTCATCTTTTTCTTCTTCACTTTCAGGAGCATCCCAGTTTAATTCATCCTTTCTGTTGTCAGGTTTTTCATCAACTGTATTATTCTTTTCTTCTTTGTTCACTGAGACTTGCTTAAACACCCGTTTCAAGGTTCTGTGGCCAAGTGGAGCTCCCAACAAGAATTCCTTGAAATCCTTTTGAAACAGCAGAAACGCTGAATATCCGAACGCGAGGAGTATCACCATGACCAGGGCCCAGTAATCTTTGCACTCGGATTCTTGCACACATTTAGCTGAGAACAGAGCCTCTGTGTATCCCGGAACGCACCTGAAAAAAACCCAGTTAAACATTAACCAATCTTTGCAGTGTTTTTGGGGAGAGTATTTCTCTGGAGCAGCGTATTCGTCTCCTAACCCAGCGTTTTACAGTGTGCAAGGTGGAATTGTTCGAAGCATGTCTAACAGATACATAATGATCCAATAGTTAGTGTGCATCAATTCATGAGGAAGAGGTCTGAAATAGAGAAAACGTGGCTCAGTGTGTAGATTACAAATAGAATTTGACCAAGTAGCCACACTGTCATTGCTAGATATACCGTGAAAGGCCACAGCAATGCACTATAACACTTCCTTAATATTTCAGATTAGTACAGTGAACAAATACTGTTTCAGTTGCGTTTTAGAATGGCATACTTCAGACACTGTAGTCAGTGTTGTGTCCTGCTCCTAAACACTCCTTTGTTCTGGTGTCACCTTTAAGCTAGTTCTTTGGAACCTTCCGTTCAACATTGACATCACAGCCATGTGTTCAGTGACAAAATGCAAGCAGTCAAGCTTCATTGACCACTAGCTGCACATTTAACAGTGATCAATTACAATGCATTCCAATAGTCAGTAGACCATGAATCTTTTTGGGAGACAAAAGAACACTTTAAATTTAATTAAAATCTAAATTGAAAATAGGAAGATGTTGAATAACTCAACTTTTATAATCTGATGTCACAAGTTTAAAGATCTGCAACATTGTGTGAAGTCTCAAGAAGTTTCACCATAAAAGATTTGAGAAATCTGTAGATTACCATTGATTTCTATGGAAAATGTGGTCATCTTTGTGTGATTACTCAATAACTGGTTGGTGAATGTTGCTGAAACTTTCACAGATATCTTAGAATGTTATGTTCCTCAAATGTGAATAAATTTGCATAGCGTATGTTGTAAAGAAGTACCTTAACATAAGTCGTTTCGAGCAAATAATGTCATGAGATATTTGTGAAATTTTAGGCAACATTCGCCATCCAATTAATGAGTAATCTCACCACAAAGGTGAACCCAATTTCCATTGAAATCAATGGTAATCTTCATTTTTCTAAAATTTAGGATGGTAAAACTTTTGAAACTTTACAAACTGTCTTAAATGTTTAAAGGAATATATTTTAGATGAAAATATTTGATAAGATTACTCTCCTTCTATTTATACTTTACAGTTTTATCAAATTTAATTTACTTCAATCGCTATGAGAATGCATTATAATTAGCCTACTGGCCATGCTATTGACTACAGTTCAAATGGGTTAAACAGACCACCAAAACAGCCAATGGTCAATGAGGTTTGACTGTTTAAAATTGTTAAGTGAACATATGGATTTCACGTCACGGTCCCCAAGAACTAACCAGTTGAAATTTTACGGAGCATTTTTGAAGGAGGAATGTTGGTAATCAGTTCATTTCAGCTGGAAAGTGTTTTATTTTTCCTCTTGAGCAGGATAACTCATAACAACGCATGGCAAAATTCTTCGATGAATCCATGCACAAAACATAAAAATTGATGGTTAATTAAGGAGAATGTTCCTTCGAGTATTGTATACAACGTTATGTATAACGTTATGTAGAATATCCAATGCAATTAATCTAAGTAATTTATCCATATGGATAGATACAATCACCCGGAATAAACACAGAAGCGACAGGTAGGTCGATCAAGTTGCTTTCAGTTTTTTTACATAACACTGACAGTGACGAATAAGATGTATTATTTAACCACCTGAAATAGATCCATAACTAATCGCAACAATTTAGGGTGTTTAAAAACAGCAGGAGGGTTAAGGAGGATTAAGACTCTTGTTACTGCAACGCCATGTGCTGCAGTAGACGATTCCTGGTACAAATCTGTGAACGTCCCATGACTAAGTACACACGTGCAAAGTGCATTATTTATTTTGTCAAACTGTAAACGGAGTACACCTTACTCCACAGCATTTTGTAAAATAATATGCATCTCGCACTTTTGTAAAAGGAACTGACCTTGAACATAATCGACCATATCTGTTTGTTGCACACTGATTGTATGAATTGCATTTGGAACTCGAACAACAATAAGCTGTTGGACATCGATGAAAATTGAGAGATGATAAATCACTGCAAAATAAAAAGGAAAGAGCAATAAAAATAAGTTACATTTTTGAGATTTATTTGTGTCGTAGGGACTTTATTAGAAGATTCAAATTAACATTTACTTTCTTTATTTTCATTGGGACTTCTGTGAAAGATTACCAAAAGTTGTGGTCAGTACCCACAAGAGTCAAGAGCATTCCCCACACTGGGAGATACTCGAGCAAATCATATGAGAGCTGTCAATCATGGGTTACATTCAAATGGAACTAATGACTTGTTGTCTCAGCAGAAAATGTCAAAATTCAGTACTTTTTCAAGAAAATATTCAATTCCTGTGATTTTGGTGGATAATGACACAATGAAAATTCAGAAGAAAATATTGTATGTAAATTCCCATATTTTTAGAAAATTCAGTAAAATAACCAATATCTCATGCCCTTAAGTTGCCTTTTTACAGTTTTGTCACTATCTTTTCCAAATTACAGACTCCACAAGTGAAATATATTCCAGAATTGTTGATTGTGTCATAATCCACTGAAACAGAGATATAGGAAATAAATATTTTCTAAAAAAGTACTAATTTTTTATGTTTTCTACCGAAACAACAAAGTTATGAGTCACGTTTGAATATAGCAATGTGTCTTACGTTTGAGGATTGATATCTGGTACTCATTGTCAGAACCATAATATTTGTTTCATGTCTTGGACGAATCGGTTACCTTGATGGAGATCCCCAGAAGTTCGGTTTTGAGATGACAGGTCCTTCGCACGTTCCTCCGTAAGGGCACAAGTTACACGCCACCTCTGACAGCTTTATAGCTTTCACCAACAAGTCTGGATCCAGCACCACCTCATCCCCTTTCTGAAATGTCGGGCACTGTTCTTTTAATGGCTTATTCACAATACATGGGAATGGGAACGGGACAGGCATAGGGAACTGGGTCAGCACAATAGGAAACAATGATTCCTGGTTTCATTCCCTATCTCTAGGGGGTGGGGGGGGGATCAGCGCGGCAGAACGCACACCAATCGAAAATCGCATGTGAAGTTTGATTACCATTGGCTCTAATGGACCATACAAGAAGAAGAAAAGGCCCAGTTTAAATCCATCAATATCCGTCTCATAGAAAGGCATCACTAAAATTTTTTAGTGCATTTTGTTCAAAAGAAGTAAATATTTCATGTGAGACATACATTTTCTGATTTTACTCATACATAGTAAAGAGGTGAGTACTTCTTTCTGAAGTTTTTTTTGTATTTTTTCTGTCTTTTTAGTGTTTGTTCTTATGTTTTCCCTAATAATTTTGTTTTTACAATATGCCTATACAGTAATCACTTCTATGTATTATTTTTCCAGATATTTACATTCTTTAAATTATGTTCAGTTTTTTCAAAACTTTTGAAAATGTAAATTGATTGCAGATGAACTCAGTTAAACTTCAATCAATTTGAATTAAGTTCATTAAATGTTAATAAAGTTGACTAAACTTGAATGAAGTTTATCACCGTTCATCTGTGCTGATTTTGGCTCATTTGCGCTCTGTTTATATTATGCGATCCGCCACGCTGAACCCCCTGATCTCAGACCAGTGTGAACATTTCTGTAAAACATATTAGACCCATTGCTCCTAGTCCCACCCCTTTACCTTTCCAAGTCCCGTCCCCGCTCAGTGTGAATAAGCCCTCAGAAGTAAACATAAAGATATTTATACCGGGCACATTATAATTGTTTCAGGTTGTCATTTTTGGATGTGCAGAATTTATGATGGTACCAATATGAGTTTGATAATTATACTTATGCCTGTAAAATATGGAAACATTTTAGTTTCGAGCGAAAAGGAATGATCGTATACAAAAACTATCAATGTTTTTTTGCTATTTCTCCGCCGTAAAATGCATTTACACTTTGGCAGGCAGATTTTGTTAGGAAGAATATTGTTTGATGATATCTGTTTGTGTCAAATTCGTACCTTTGAGGTGAGTTTGTTTACATGAGGAACTTCAATGAACCCGGACCGCAGGCTGTAGTTACCCCACGCACATGGAACACATAAGTAAGCCAGCTTTTTAAATCCCAAGGCATCTTCCCTTTCCCCTTCGTCAGAGAACATGTCTCCAGATGCATTGAATGCCAAGAGCTGTGTATTTTCTGGGCATTTTAGTGTGACATTGGAAACCCAGACTCTCTCCTTGTCAGCATCAGTGAAGTGGTTTATGATAGCTGAGGGACCTCGAGTTTGTTGGGAAACTGTAAAAAGGTCATTTACCAACATAATCGTACCAAATGTTCTGATAATGCTGCCATCGATTGATTTAGCACCTTCTGACTTGTTGAAAATACTATTGTAGATGCCAACATTACTTGTTGCAGAACCAAATATGGAGCCGCCATATTTGTGAGCAAAGTTGTTCTTGAACACAGAATGATGCACTACACAGTAGATATCACGCAAGAAGATGGCACCGCCTTCACCAGTTAGTTCTATGGTGCCAACTCCTATTTCTTTGCCACTTTCGAAATCTTTATCCTGCTCTTCATATTTGACTTTGAAGGTGTCATGGGACACATGATATTCAAGGATCACTAAATAGAAATGCTTAGCCAAACTATAGTTGACATTTTCGAATCTTTGCTCTGGCTTAATGTCTGCCCCTGCCGAGTTGTTCATAAATTCGCAGAAATCAATGTTTAAGTAAATGAGTCCAGAAGCTAAAATGGCACCGCCATCCAAGACCACTGAGTTGTTTCGAAAATTGCAGTTCGTAATTTGAGCTGAAGGTCGGTGCGTCATATCAGTATCGTACACAAATGATACAGCCCGACTGTTCTGTTCGAAAGTACATTTGGTTATTTTTATATTGTATCCGTACCCAGTATAAGCCTTCCCATCTGAGCTCCTGAAAAATGAACTTTCGTCAACTTCATTCTTCCAGTCTAGATGATTTGTATTTCGAGAATTGTTTTTGATAATAGCTTGGAGTTCATCCATCTCTTCACCTGCATTTATGCCAAAAAATGCATGGTGTAGTGATCTAAAGTTAAGAGCTGCCGTCCACAGATTATCATATTGAAGGGATATTTCAAAGAGGATCTCATCAAATTTTAAGTTTTTAAAGGTGCAGTTTTCTATTGTAACATCAATATCTGACAGTAGAGGAAATGTTTCTATAAGCAAACCTCCCATATAATTCGCACCTTGCTCTCTTCCTTCAAATTTAGTGTTGTAAAAGCTGGCATGAAGATCAGCTACAGCCATCACATAAACTGTCTTCTCGGCAAACTCCACATTTTCCACAACGATATTCACTTTTTCGCATATGACCTGGAAACCCTCCTCTCGGAAACTATCAAAGTAAACATGGCCATGTGGTCTTTTGGAATTCCATTGAGAGTTCTTGATTGTTATATTGGTGAAGTGGCAAACCTCGTGATCCTCTAGGTATCCTTTGGATGAATTGATTAGTGATTTCATCATATGCTTAACAGAATAAAAGGCCAGATAATATGCGTGTGTGACTGCAGAAGAATAGCTCATTCCATAGATTCTGGCATCTTCGAAGAACACACACTCTTCAACGACGAGATCAGCGTTGCTTGTTAGTATCAACCCTTCGGCTATTTTTAGATTTTTTATATTAACTATACCATTGAGTATGTCGAATACAGCGAGATTCACGTTCGTACATTGTATGGTTGGAGTTCCCAACATTCCTTCAATTGTTAAATCGTGCAGGATTGGTATATCTGAGCATATTTCTAATGACGAATCTTCCGTTCCTGTAGCCGCTATTTGAATAGTATCTCCGGGTCGACTTAGCTCAATCACCAGAGTAATGTTGTCACATGCATTGTTTGAAGTAAGGCATGAGTTGGACGTTGATCCATTTTTAGATATGTAGAGAGTTTTGCTTTCTAAGGCTAAAATTTAACATTGTATTCGTGGTAAAAAGATGTTTATTTTTGGATAGTGAATTATTCTAAATTCAATCTGATGAAGATGACCCAATCCACTCAAATTTAAATCTGCATTTTAGAAATAGTTTAGATGTTCAGTTTATCTCAGTTTAGAAATAACAGTAAGTTGTGATTCACTTCAATTCACTTACCTCTCAAATAAAAACCTGTGATTATCGCAATTGTTCTAATCACATCCATTCTTGTGTGGTAAACGGCAGGAATGAAACTGAAACGGTATTGAAATGTTCAATTGTTCAGCAGTTCCAATAACTTGTAAAGTAGATCTGTCTTTTTTTAGCAAACAGTATTGAATCCGATCATATTTGAAATGAGTAAGCAATTTCACAAAATAAATGCTCAATTGATCGATATGATAAGTAATTGGTGACACAAAAACCCTGCACCAAATTAAAGAAACAAATTGGTTGTCATTTCTATGAGAACTCTCTGAAAATAATCAAAACTGACAGAAATTACAGATGCTAGAAACAAAACAGTTTCAAAATAAATTTACTATTAAACTCGAATTTACAAAGGTAATAGATCCTTTAAAATACATACTGACATTTGGATAATGAAGATTGTGTTCTGAACTTTGTGAAATAAATATTCCGCGAGATTCGAGTATTCTGTTGATCTCTAAAGACTCCTTTAATATGCTCCGGATATCGTGTTAATAAGACATTTAAAGAAATGATTATTGATGTGTCCATTTAATAGAGGTTTTGCTGCATAATTGAACCTTTCATTTGTACAATGAAACTGCTTTGTTTAACTAAGATAAGCGTATGCCATCTGATGTAGATCTCACCCTTTGCTTTGCTTACATATCTTGTTTAATACCTCTATCTGTAGCAACAAATAAACAATGAGGCGCATTTTTGTGTATTGAGACATACTTTCATTTAGGACATAACTAAATCATTTAGTGTCAGTTTTTAGTTAAATCGTACATCCGATTACCTATTTTTACCAACCGCGTACGTAGTACGAGAGGAGGTAATGTTTTCACAGGTGTCTGTCCGTTCACAGGGGGGGGTGGTACCCAATCCAGCTGGGGGGTACCCAGTCCAGCTGGGGGGGGGTAAGGGTACCCAGTCCAGCCGGGGGTACCCCCCCCACAGAAAAAAAAATTTGGAAATTTTTGTTTTTGAAAGTTTTTTTTGAATTTTTTTTTTGAATTTTTTTTATCCCCTGGGATAGGTTTGCTACGCTGCAGTCGGTATGCCTCTTGCGTTCACGCAGGAGGACTTTCTTGTTTAAAAATGTTATTAAACCTATGCAGTAAAAACAAGGTTCAAAGAGGATTTCCGATTTCTCGAACTTGTCCAATGCTATCATCAATTTTGAAAGGTGAGGAAATTAGAATTTTCATGGGACAATGTTGTGTATATATGTAGTATTGATTTGTTTCTTTCACGTGGGATTTACAATGTGTAAGCTCTACTTTAAAAAAAAGATGCATATACTCAACTGGAAATTTTTACCGCCCGCACCTGAAGGGTTGCGGGAAGGTAATGTTTTCACGGGTGTTTGTCTGTTAACGGGAGGGGGGTACCCCATTCTCCGGTCCCATGTCTTTTGCCTGGTCTCTGGTCCCAGGTCCTTTAGTACTCCCTGGCCAGGACAGGGGTACCCCCGCCAAGACAGGGGCATCCCCCCGCCAAGACAGGGGTACCCCCAGGACAGGATAGCGAGTGCTTGTTACATGACGGGCGGTACGCCTCTTGCGGTCGCGCAGGAGGACTTTCTTGTTCTACCTGCGATGAGAATGCATATTTGTGTTTCTTCTATTTGGTTTACACATCATCATCATTATGTATGTAAGCAACCAAGCGATATGGATTTGATTATGTAGACTAATGTATTACGCAGGATAACAATATACGTATATTTGACAACTGAAATACTTATTATTTCAAGCACATAATCCCATCGGTTTTTTGTCTTTTTAGATTCATATTGTTTACCAACAAATACAAAAAATGATTTTTTACAAAGACTTCGTATCTTGGTATTCCCATCACGTTCACAGATTAGGATGTTCAAATGCCTTCGCGATTCACAATGATGTCTTTTGATGACGTTCTTTTGTATTCATAGTCAAGGCATTAGTATTGATTATAACCGAAGTAAAATTTCTGACGCAGCACAGAACGAAGAAATGCATGGTGCATTAAAATTTTATGAAAACATGAAGATAAGGTCCGCCCATAGAAAGAGTTAGTGCATACATTGTTGGGTTCAGAAAAATCAGAAGAGCAACACGGAACACGTTTTAACCAGATCATTTTTACGTATTTTCGTTTCTATTTGAAGCAGAAATATATATTTTAAAGGTGAAAATATAGGGATAAAAGTTCAACCAGAAAATGAAGCGAGATACAAATTAGTATTTATGAGATTGAAAAAAGTGCTACAACGTACCTCGTCTGGTCGTCACATTCGGGAGATTATTGCAAATATGTGTCGTGGATGTATCGCGCGATAATGACAAAGCAAATGCTCGCGTTAGTCGTCTGTTACGTCCAGTTTTGTGCTTGGTTGACAGTACCTGAAAATAACTGAGTAGTGTGCTTCATATCTGAATTATACATTACCTGTAGGATTACCCTGGGGACTGATATACATAACACACCCGTTCTAATTATCATTAATTATTTACAGTTAAAAGAGTGTAGTCTATTATTATAGCTGTGCTGTGGGTTTATGTCATTGAGATGAATGAGTGGAAGTGTGCGTTAAAATGTTCTCAACAATTTATGTCGATTCGTTTAACATTTTAATACCTTATCACAGGTTAGACACACATTGCTATTGTTGCAACATTACAAGAAAGTCCTCCTGCGTGACCGCAAGAGGCGTACCACCCGCGGTGTATCTTGTCCATGGCATGTGGTGTCAGGGGGAGGATGAGGAGGAGGGGAACCCCTGCCCTGGTTCTGGCCAGAGGTAGGGGT
Source organism: Haplosyllis leylae (assembly GCA_038406175.1). Lineage (NCBI taxonomy): Eukaryota > Metazoa > Annelida > Polychaeta > Phyllodocida > Syllidae > Haplosyllis > Haplosyllis leylae. Next base: position 908 of record JBCAUG010114704.1, on the reverse strand, counting down.
AGGGGAGGGGTACCCCTGGGGGACAGGGGGACAGAGGTGGTAGTCTAATATTATCCCTGACTGAGGTCCCCCTCCCCTGGCAGGACCAGTGGCAGGACAGTAGTACCCCCTCTCCCCCACACCTCCTCCCCCTCCCCCCACCCCTCCATAAAAGACCTGGGACCAGAAACTGGAGTACCCTCCCCCCGGGAAAGGACCTGAGACCAGAGACTGGGGAAGGACCTGGGACCAGAAACTGGGTTGCCCCCTCTCCCCCCCCCCTGTACAGACACTGAAAATATTACCTTCCCGTCGAACTTCGTACGCGGGCGGTAATTAATCTGCATCCAGGACAGAATGTCGGAGACCAAGTCAGGAAGGTGTGTTGAGATTCGTTTAATAAGTTTGATAAAAAAACGTAATTTGTCTTATGGCAAGGTTCCGAATTCACTTCCTATTTGATTAAGAATTATTTTGAATACAGGAACTCACATAAGCCTCCAATTAAAGCATCATCCCAGCTTTGCCAAGGCATCTTTACAGTACACCAGGAATGTGAATATGAATGACAGAGAATGGCAGAAATTGTTTCTCTTCTAAGACGCACACAAACTAATTAATCTCAGATGCCCAAAGAAGGACTAAAACATGTAAAATTTCTGCCAATGTTAGCATTTTGGTGCCGTTTTGGCCATTTTAGGCCTCTTAAAGACACCTCTGTGTATATTATAGAGCGGGTCCTTAACTTCAATTTGACGGGTGCCAGCAATTACCCAAAAGTATTGTTGCGTAGCTTAGAAACTACTCATCGAGTTTAGCTTCTAGACTAGAGCCGAAGTATGGTTTAAGGTAAAAGTCCAAATGTGTAAATCCTGCGCCTCTTTAGTGAACTCCAAATCCTGATGTGAAAGTGCAATACTCAGACAAAT
>JBCAUG010114593.1:0-21397 GCA_038406175.1 Haplosyllis leylae | reverse complement strand
GTACAAGAAATAGTTTCCCAATGTCACCAGTGGAGGCTCCACCATTGAAAATATGAAATCCCATAGACTTCCATTATGAAACCCTTGTCAGAAATTACTGACATATCCGCATTAGTCAGAAATTTGCGATGTTCCTTCGGGGTGTTTTAGTGCGGCAGACCACTGATTGGTTCAGGCGTAATTCCCAATTTTTATATACAACCCAGTTTCCGGATCCACTACAGATTAACGTTACAAATCGAGGTTTTCACAAATTCACAACATTGGCAATAGTGGCAATATTGCCATTTGTGTGTTCCTATACTTCTGTAGTTTCCTTCTTTATTCCAATTGTATTATATTAGTAAAGCAAAATTTTATAGTCACTGGGTACAAGAGGATTACATTTCAAGGTCAAATACTTTTGTGGTCCAGTAAATTTCAAATGACACGGCTAAAACACAAATGGCAATATTGCCATTCTTGTATTCCGGAAAGTTTGTGAAAAACTCGAATCTATTCAAAAACTAAATTACATTTAAATAATCTTGTCTGTGTTAATAGTTTATTTCAACACCGGAATAAGAAATCTTGGAAAAGCGTTTACCAGACCGCTTTAGTGATAGCAGACACGTTTCTATGGCTACTACGTGCTGCGCTTCAGGCATTGGTCCAAGCAAGGTCACTTTCCCGCATTGAAAAACACACAGAGCTGCCAAATTGTGATCAAAGATGACCAAATGGATTTTTTGTCCATCGCCTCTTCTGAAAGTCAAACATTTTGAAAGCACGGTGTTACCGTGGTGCATAAACTAGGACTGCGCCGGAGTCTATCAATCAAAGGCTGTGCGGTTTTATATTGAGAATGATGTTTAACACCTTTAGCTGTCGTATCGAGATATTAAGAGTTCCACCTTATGCGAAACAGACCTTGACCTTCCTGTACTCAAACAAGGTCAAAAACCACTGCAACCCTATGACGTCATAATGAAGAGACAACGCGGACACAACTGCAGGATTGATTTTGTAAATTTTAAAATGTTTACTGAAGCACAAGCTTCAACCATTATAAAATGGTGGATTATTCCAAGTGATTGATATAATTGGAAATTTTGCTCAGATCCATGTGAATTGCTTCGAAAATGTTCAATGGCCGACATTACACAATAGAACATCCACCTTCCTATGTTATCTACATTTATCCTCGCATCCAGTTTTTTAAAAAAAAATCTACAAATATCAGGAAAACAATGATTATCATTTCAGTACCTACACTATACTTAGCAGTTTCTTGAAGTCACAGAAATCAGTGGCAGATCCAGGATTTACCAGACGGGGGCGCCAACCTGCCAGGTGGGGGCGCCAACCTATTATTTGGCCAAATTTTCACCAAAAACTGCATGAAAATGAAAGAAATTGGACCCGTCAGATCCGCGAATGGAAATGCATGTAACAGGTGTGAACATTGTTAACATGATGTTTGTGAATTTTAAAAACTGGATAGAGACTATATCGAGACACCGAAGAACGGTTGAACACCACGACTGGACGACACTGAGGATTCTTAAACCATTTTTACACTATCCTGAACTGAATAAAAGAGTATTAAACAAGGGATGTTTCCCGTCTTCTAATATTTGCATGTTACGACGAGAACCGAAGCCACGAACCTCTTCCAAATGGATGTTAATGAAGGCAATGACATTAACTCTTACATTACCTCTTAACCTTTTTAATTGCACCTGGCTTCACTTACGGTGTTATTTATAGCGCATACTTATTTTGCTTCTTCTCCTCCTTGGCTTAGTTAATAGGGTGGGGTCGAGGGGTAGGGGGGAGGGTGGTGACTGATGTTGCGGTGAAAGGAGTCAATGACATTGTGGACGTTGTTCCTGATGATCTTTACATGTCCTTGTTATGTATATTGGATTTCTATCCCGGAAATTGGCTATACTACTTTGAAGTACGTACGGTGAGTGTTTAGTCAGTAATTAGTCTTGGTGGCGGTGAGAGAAACTCGGTCAGATGTTGACCAATGAACACGAAATCTAAAAGGTTATCTTCGCTAGGTCATCTTTTACTAACCATTTGTTTATAACGAAAGAAGTTATCCATATCATTTATTATTAGAAATCAGCGAAAGACCGGTATAAAACATTTTTATGAACTCAGTGTACAATTAGTAAGGATTGGCGGGCAATTGGCCAGAGAGTTATATCAGATAGATTGAATCGTATGCTATTCAAAGGGAAGATGTGGCCTGTGCTCCCTTTCCCTCTCCCCTCCACCCGAGTCATTTGAAAACTCCCTGCTTTGACAATCAGTGGCGAATCCAGGATTTCCCAGACGGGGAATGGGGGTGCCAACTCCCAAGGTGAGGGTGCCAAGCTATAATTTGGCCATATTTTTGCCCAAGACTGCATGAAAATAAAAGAATTTGGACCCGGGGGGGCGTCCCTGGGCCCCCCTTAGATCCGTCAATGTTTGTAGTGGTTTGACAGTAGTGGTTAATAACCTTGGTAGCATAGTAACATTGATGCAGTGCCAAGTATATGTGTGACTTTTACTCTGGCTCTAGGACCTGCAGGCTACAGTTAACGGCATGGTCATGCCAAGTGAGGATAAACGCTGTCTCAGGAGACCTCTTTTGAATTAGGACAACAAAATCCCGCGCAAACAGACCAATTGAGTCCCTTGTTTCATACCTTTGCAGATTAACTGAGTAGGATTGTAGCGCGGCAGACAATTGATTGGTTAGTGCCTAAATCCCAATTTTTTTTCCTAATGGAGGCTCTACCTTAACTTAAATACCCCCATATCTTTTGTCAGATTGGCTGAGGTTGTGAAAGAGCTGCCCTGTAGCTCTCGCAGTAAGCAGGTTTATTATTGCTTTGATTGATTATATCACGCCCCCTTAGTCCAATGGTATAATTTATCAGACCGGAAATGGACTGACGTTGAATTCGGGTGCAAGGTGCGGACCTTTTCTTGACCGATACATGTGGCTCCTCGTTGAGGACAAAAGTTGCATTTTTTTCCAAAAAAGGTAGACCTATCAAACTTTTGAGTTGGCAGGATTTTATAAGGAAAAGAAAATTCTCCTTCCCAGAAATTAACGTTGAAACATATTGTACATTTGTCTGTGGACTTTGCCCGAGGCAAATGACCTATCGTTGAGTTCAATGCGTGAAATTGATTAGTTCGAAATTAGGTTTAGAATTATGAACGAACTGCTCACCTCAGCACCACAAGGCATCTGAGGCGTGAAATTGATCAGTTTGAAACTACACACTAATAGCCAGAGTCGCTCACCTCGAACGACCTGAACGATATTTAAGACGTCGTTTCTTCCTGGAAGCTGTCGAACTTCTTTGGGTTTAAGGACACAAACTCTATTCTCAGATTAGCATCTGCAGAGATCAATCTGTGCTGATTGAAGGCACCAGAAGATATGCACTAGAATATCTCTACTAGAGCATCTGCACCACAGCGGAGATTAAACGCTTGACTCTCACAGACCACCTGGCTCACGCTTCCCTAGGTACAACTCTTTGCAGCGTAAGATTTTAGCTGCTGAAGATTCACCCAAAAAATTAGTGCAAAAGAATACAGGCAAAATTTGATTCATATTGCCCACGTTGTTTCTACTTATTTTTGCCAATTCATAGAATCCTGTAACGCCCAACGTTTGAAGAATTTTCATGCATTGTCTGTTTGAAACGAGGAACCATTGTAAAGGTTTGTTCACACTGCAACGGCAACGACATTTTAATTGCTGGCTAGTTAGAGTCAGCATAGTGATTGAAACGGGGCCCATACGATTCTGGGAATATGCCTTGAATAAGCCGCAGTCGTTGGTGGGAATTTGTTTACACAGAATGCTTTGTAGCCAATCAGCTGATTTGTTTTATCAGTGATATCATTTTTGGACGTCACAACGTCACGAGACAGTATGTGGACTACGTTCATGACGTCAATTTTGGTATCATTGACGTGACCGTCACAATTGGGCATGGAACCCATTTGATGACGATAACATTGCTGTTGCTGTTCCCCAGTTACCATGTGAAAAGTTTCATTTAAAACCCATGCATTGATCACATCACTGTTGCCGTTACGGGTTGGCATTGCAGTAAACAAACAAGTAATTTACAGCATTCTCCAGGAAATTCACGGAGCTCTACTTTTTGAGGTCAAATTGTACGCACATTCTACATGGCCTTGACCTTTTAATCAGGCTTCCCTCAGATGTATCAGCCGAGGCCTTTAAATAAACAGCCCTAATCCGCTTCCCGTGAATACGGATCTGCGGGATTAACTGGATTAACTCGATGGCAGCTGTGAAATTGCTTTCAACTACGGGCCTTTTTACACCAAGCAAAAGCGGGAGCGAAAGCGAAAAAGTTGACACACAACAAATAAAATTTTCGCTTCCGCTTTTGCCTTTTCTCTGTATGAATGGGTCTTAAAGCTGCTTTTTTCAAATGCACCATCAAAGTCTACGTTTGGTTTGCTGTTACTAGAAACTGTGTAATTTCATAATTTACACTGTGAGACATTTACATCATTTTCTGGTTAAACTTTAATCACATTCATTTCCCTTTTTGGAATGTGTATCTTTGCTTTAAAATGCAAAAATTTTAAAAATGTAAAAATGATCAAAATTTAAAATGTGCGTTCTATGAAGCTGTCCTGATTTTATTTAGCCCAGACGTTTGATACAAACACGGACGCGAACGTTAACATTGATAGACGTTAACGCTATATGTATGCGGACCTTTACGCCTGCTTCTCTTCCGGGACAGAGTCTAGTTGATGTGGAGATTGTTTGATACTCGACACTGTCCTAATGAGGCTAGGGCATCACACAATGTATCACAGCATATAGTTCTTCCTTCACTCAAATAGGCTGTACTGCACTAAACATGTAATTCTATAGACTGTACAATAGTGTTACAAAAAATAATACACAGATTTGTGCTGTACAAAAATGAACACTACGACGAGATGTGAAGATTCTGTGATTCTGAGTACATACTGGGGGCAGGAAATGTTGCTTAAAGGGGAATTTACCAAGCATAAGATCGCCTCCTATGAAAAATACGAGACAAAATTGACCACGGTCCCTCATCCTTATTCCATGGACCGCCCAACACCTTGTATCAACCCCACTAGACCATGGACCACCTGACCTCCCTGATCAACCCCACTAGACCATGGACCACCTGACCTCCTGATCAACCCCACTAGACCATGGACCACCTGACCTCCCTGATCAACCCCATAGACCATGGACTACCTGACCCCCTGATCAACTCCACTAGACTATGGACCACCTGACATCCCCTGATCAACTCCACTAGACCATGGACCACCTGACCTCCCTGATCAACCCCACTAGACATGGAGCACCTGACATCTCCTGATCAACCCCACTAGACCATGGACCACCTGACATGCCCTGATCAACCCCACTAGACCATGGACCACCTAACATTTCCTGATCAGCTCCACTAGACCATGGACCACCTAACATCCCCTGACCCATGAACAGAACTACACACACGACTGACAACATTATCTTCCCTCGTAAGTATACTATACGAATAAATTATTATTATTATTATTATTACTGTTATTGACATACATAATACACTAACACAGTTATTATATCAATATTAACCTTATAAGAATATTTCCACCCACAGAGACCTGAGGACACGGAATTCTTTGATTTCACATAAAGACACAGTAGATCCAGGGCACCGCAGCTTTGGAGACAAACTTTAATTTTATACCACAGTTCTAATTGGCTCGACCAATTAACACCATTCCTTGACTCGAAATAACCCCAGTGGCCTCGAAGTTTTTGTGCGTAAAATATTTGTGACATTTGAGTTTTTCCGAATTGAATTCTGTAGAATCTACAGAATCTATAGAATTTGTAGAATACTATTTTCAGTAATTTTAATTTTCCATATTACTAAATGTAGTATTCTACAAATTTTACAGAATCTGCAGAATACTATTTTTAGTAATCAAAATTACTGAAAATAGTATTCTACACATTCTATAGATTCTGTAGATACTATAGAATTCCATTCGGAAAAACTCAAATGTGGATTATACATTGAATAAACTACAATAAGACCACATTGAGGCCAGTTAATAAAGAGATTGTCGCCCATAGGAAAGTTAACGCAAAAATTCAGTAGCTGATATATTGCATGGAAAGAAGGAAGAGCAATAAAAATAAATGTGTACATAGATCCCCAGGCCGATCATGTCCTCCCCCTCCTCGGATCGCTTACTGAGAATTTGAGGAAGTAATGCCAAACCAGCACTTCCATTTTGCATTTAGAGTGAGCTTAGTGATTGAATAAGGAGTGCAGGAGTTTTGAGGAAACGTTCTGGCTCTTTTATGATAATTAGCTGGCCAATCAGCTTTGGGTTTCAAAACCATTTGCGTGCTTTGTGTCAGAGTTATCTCTGGTACGACATCTGCCAACCTCTTGGTGGCCGGCATGGCAGTCAACCCCCTTACCCACTAACTTTTTCACAAAGGATATTCTTATTCTTTTAATGTGTGAACAAGCTTTCTGTTTTTTGTAATCTGCAATATTTTCCCCAAGCTTTTCATCATCCTATTCTCATCTTTCTTTACATGGATTTGCGAGCTTGACCTACGTGATAGTAATTGGGGCCCCAGTCGTATCCATGGCAGCAACCTCTTTAATCTATCTAATCTATTCATATCCATAGCGACAGCGTCTTTAATCTATCTAATCTCTTCTCTTCACGTTTTTTGTCTCTAAAAGGAAAATGAGGTCGGCGCCCCCGGCAACGGTCATGAATACAAAGCACTGAAAGGCTCTCAGCTGTTTTTTTCTCCTTATTAGGTCCCTATGTCTTATCGTTTATTCACACTGAACGAATACGAGATCGCTTTGCAAATCGAACCGGTTTTCTGATAGTGATCGAAGGCAAATTTGGAAGCAAAAATTTGTTTTCACTTTGTCACACACATTGAATTTTTTAAAAGCCATCTTCGCTTTCTTCCAGTATAAATGAAGGCATGTTCACACGTAACGACAACGATCCCGTCACCGCCATGGCAACTAATAGAAGTGTATATGATTACGTAATTCGGACCAAAATTCGGGCTGAATGGGTTCCAAACCCACTTTGCACGTCAACCATTGACCTAATGTTTAAACTTTAACGGAATCTTAAGCCACTTTGCTGGATGCGATGAAAATAAGAAAACAATTATTTCCTTGTCTTTTTCGCATTCGTTTTCGTTGAATGTGAATAGATCTTTATTAATAGAGCCGCGGGCATTCAAGGCTGTGTGCGGTAATGATTTGGTAATAAGATTAAAACGTACTAAATGCTACTAATGTGGATATTACGTCTAAGGTTACAACGCTTTTATGTGTTAAGTCAAAGCGGTAAAACCGTCAGGTCATTTCACTTTTACGTTATAAACGTTGGAGGAAGTCATTGCCTGACCTTACAGTGGTTTCAGTTGTAACGAGTTCGGTTTCAATGGAGATTCGTATCTGCAATGTATGTAGTTCTGATAGTATCGAAAAGTGAAATGATTCATCACATTTTCACTCGAAATTTTTCAACAAAAATATTCTGAAAAATCAAGGCAACAAATGGGAAAAGTATCACCGGGTTTCGGATCAGAAAATACAGGTTAAAGAACTGCATGGTCACCAAGTGATGGAAATGGATACTTTAAGGGCAACAACAAATACACGCTACAATATTTACATTGCATTTCTACCTTATTATTTATTGCTAAAAAGGTGATGTCATAATAGATGACGTCACATAACAACGCGCCAGCACTGGACGCGCTTCAGTGACGTAAGATTTTGGTTTTCATGTTAGTATTAATAAGCATTTCATTCACAAGAAATTTTCTGATGTTTTAAGCTTTTGCAAATCCTTGGGCTCCCTCACTCTAAAAATATCCACCACAGGCTAAAAATAACAGTGTTAAAGCAAATAATAACACAGCATAAAGCAGATGTTCTTTCCCATCTGTATGCTTAAAACAGAGATGAATCCCTAGCTTCTGTACAGCAACAGGAAGTCGGGGATCTTTTTGTGTACCTTTACATTATTTCTTATTCTCCAAAAGTAAAACATATTGGCCACGTTAATTCTGTCAAAGACTCGAGAAAATTAACGTAATCGAGTTTTTTCGCAATTCTTGTCTAATTAGATAAATTTAACAAAATGAAAATTTCAAATTAATGGACACATTTGACCAAGGATTGAACCCAGGTCACTTGCACATTAGTCAGGCATGCTAACTATGATAGTAAAGTGTCTTATGTGGTTTGTGTGGAATGGAAATTGGGTCCAAATTCATGCATGAGTGACTTTGTCTAATATGTCTAATTCATCCAATTGGTCTAAAATTCCTTTTTTTTGAAAAAAAAACCCCGAATGAAATAGGATTACCAAAGAAGTTTCTAAAAGTGAAGAAGTGGAAAGTGAGAGCATTAAAACTAAACTGCTTTGATGCACACATTTTCGTACCATTAATTGTCGATGAAACGTCGTTAATTCACACGTTATCACAAAATGTAAAGCAATTTCCTCATATAAAATTTCAGAGACAGTTTTTATTCGTAACACCCTCTTTCTTGTCTAATGAGCTCATAACTTTCTTTGAAACTTAATTACTGGAAAAGTGTAATTGCTTTTAATGTGACACAATACATTTTTTCCTAAATTGAAATCTAAGGAATTAGTTGAATTTAGCAGTCTTAAAGTAGGACTGAAGGACTATTACCCACCCAGCAGATACATATTAAGAGGGAAGGTAATGTTTTCACAATTGTGTTTGTCTGCTTATGACGGAGGGGTGGGTGGATGGGGGAGGTCCCGCAGTACATCCAGAAAAGAGGACCGACTCTCCCTTTTCAGACAGAGGGGCTAGATGGACAGGAGAGCTCTCGCAGCAAGGTTGAGTACGTGGGCCCCACTGTCAACCCTTAAGGATTAGGGAGGGGGCGTGGTCGGTATGTCTCAGATTTTTAATGGGAGGCTGTCTTCTTAGCGCAGTCGTTTCACAACCAAGAGGTTGTGAAATCAAATCCGACAGAAATGTTGGCTTTTGGAAAAATAATTGTTTCCTAATAAACTAATTGAATTTGACAAAATCAAAATTTAAAAGAATACTCAATGGTTTGAAATTACTGAAACAGACATTCAGTGTACAATAATCTGTACAACAAAGTGAATCTTTTCTGTGAATGAGCGCAATTTTCATTTTCTAGCCAACGCGTCTATCGAACGACACAATATGGCGTCATCATTTTTCGCACATGGAATCGTGAGTTATTGCACGGTCAGAGTTTCATCCGGAGGATAACCCAGTTGAATCAAATTCCGTTGAATACCCATTAAATGACAAAAATACCCATCGCATCAAAAGATCCGAAACCACGACTCTACTCAGAGCAAGTAATTGCGCTGCATTGAAATGGTACAGCTGTATCAGTTTCAATAACTTCAGTAAATTTACTGAATTCAATGCGAGGCCTGTAAATTAGGGGACATTGCGATTGATCAAGGAGGAAATTATCGTTGAGTTCAACGTCCGCAGTTTAAGGGTCTTTTCACACTTACACATTTTATTTTGTCTAAAAGTTGTCAAGATGTGACACCTATTTTATTTGTATATTTGAGTTTTTAGACCATATTATTTCTGTAAAGTGGTGCTGAATATTTTCAAAGTAAATATGGAATACAGTGTACATTTTGCACTGTAAAAAACTGAGGAAGATACAGCAGAATATAATAAATTGACACGGAAAACCTGTATCGCAAAGGCACTGATGACAAAAACGATTTACTGTTTACGAAGCAATTCAATTTAATCCAAACAGTGTTTTATTTATAGTGCAAAATGCAAATTAATATACTGTACATATAGATACATTGATTATCGTACAAGATGTTCATATCAGTTTCAAAGTTTTGTCCAAAAAAAATTGAAATGTGTGAAATTTCCAGTGCATTTAAAATTTTCTTTGCAAATGTCTGATGCTGCATTATTGAATTTTATGTGGCCGAAAAACTGAAATGTTGCATCTGCACTAGTACTTGGGCTAAATGTAATCAACAATATGGAACACTTCAGGACCAAATGGATATTTTTTGTCACATACTTTTATTTGCTTTTGGAATAAAGATACAAAGCTCAAAGGGGAAACTAACACGATTAAAATTAGTTTTTTAAAGAAAAATTGGAGGACACAAGTCCTTTTTTGTATGGCCATTGATACCACTGTTCTGGTCTTCTGGTGATGTCTACCCTGGGTTTCAAACCCAGGGTGAATCCCTCACCTACATGCTTTCTCACCTGCACACAATGGACTCGTCAGATTCACCTCTGGTGTGACACCTACTGACCTCTTGACCGCCAGCATGGCAGCCAGTCGTGTTCCCTGCATGCATTTAGCAGAGGTAGGCTGCCCGGATTTGAACGGGGACCTTTACAAAGCAAATGACACGCTGTCCACTCGGCCACCGTGACCAACACGATTGAAGTTACGAACATCTCGAATCGCAATTCTTTTTTTCACATCCTGCAAAAGCTCGAGCGACATTACACAAGTATTTTATATTTACCATTTTAAGCGAAATCGGTCTCGTTTGGTGTGTACCAGCCTTATTGGTACTGAATGTGTCGAAGGAAAGACACATCAAAAGCCGCCAATTATTGAGTATTGACCTGGAAATACAGGTGCCTTTTGAAATTTACAGACGATTACAAAGCATTTATTACAAACAAGTGTGACACGACACTGAAGCAATAAAATGATTTTATCATCTCCAGATGAATCGAACAAAAGTTAATGACACAGAATCCAAAACACTTATCATCAATTGACACCAAAAATATCAGCATTTTGAAATTCAATTTTCAGATTAGGTATTGAGTCCACTGTCAATAAGCAGTATTGCCTTTGAAGTGATTGCATTATTTTACTGAATTCTTCATTAGTCAGTAGTAGGATCTAAACACTTCCTTTTACAATTTGTAGTTAATCAGTGATTAGATTTGAATCTTCCACTGTACAACCAGACGGTAATTAGATTTGAATCCTCCACTGTAAAATCAGTCAATAATTAGATTTGAATACTGTACTGCCAACCCAGTCAATAATGAGATTTGAATATTCAACTGTAAAACCAGTCATAATACCCCATTGCACAACTAGCCAGGACTTGGATCCGAATCCCCCATTATACAACTAGCAAGGACTTAGATCTGAATACCCCATTGCACAAGTAGACAGGATTTGAATTTTAATACACCATTATACAACTAGTCAGTTCTTGGATTTAAATCCCTCCCTTTTTAGACCACAGGTATTAGTTACAACGTTCAAAGAGCCGCTTTGTTTGATGTTCCCTGGTTTCGATTCTTAAAGTAAACGTCTCATCTCCGTGGTAACAAGCAGGTTAATATTCTACCAGGGCATCTCTGAGTTCATAAAGTAAGATTTGGTACTATACTTGTCTGGAATAAAAGAGAGGATATTTTCTGACTGGATTTTAATCAGATAAGGTTGTCCTTATCTTCACAAACAAACAGTGAACTTACGCCCAGCCGCTCGAGTTTTTCACAAATTAGCCGAAATTGGCAATAATGGCAATATTAGCATTACAGGCTTTACTACGTGAAAACAAAAAGCCCAGCAATAAAATGTTATCTCAGTGAGTAATTTAACCTAAGACCTGAGTCATTTGGATCTGACACTCTTCTCTGAGCCACTGAGGCACATGGGAGATCTAAGTTTTGCATTTGGTTATGCTCTATTGGTTCTAACTAAATTATGTAAGATTGAAGTGGTGCAGGAACTAAAGACAGTTTTAAGATATCCCCAGTAACATATATCTCAATGGTTCACAGAGGAGGGCGTCAGATCCAAATAGCTGAGGTAGTAGATTCAATGCTCAATGTGGTGAAATTTTGTTGGATTTTTTTTTGTTTTTACGTATTAAAGCCTCTGATGCCAATGTTGCCATTATTGCTAATTTTGCCCAGGATTTCCCAGAGGAGGGGACAAAAACCGAAAATATGTGGGAGCTAACCTATTATTTGGTCAAATTGTCCCCAAAAACTGTAGAATAAAAAAAAACTGACTTTAGTTTGCTGCGTCCCTGGCGTCCTCCTGGATCCGCCAATGTAAAGATGGGACGCACGTCCCTGGTGTCCCTTGAATCCACCATTGTACACGTCATGAAAATTCTATGGAATTATGATACTTCAGTCAGCACGGTCGAAGTTGGCCTGATGATGAGTGAATTGTGTCAACGTCCTTTCTTTTGATGTAAATGGATGAAAAGAAGAGTCATCACAAAGCTAAAATGAGACGAAAACATTTTAAAGTTTAAATTCATGCTAAATAAAGCACAGATAATGTAAAATTGTCTGTCTACAGAGTAAGCACTCTAAAATTCATTATTCGGACAGGGAAATTAATTGTTTGGCTTGAAAATGGTGTAGTAGAACCTCAAAAGTTGGCAATAACCCCGTATGTTAGTGGCTTCCAAGATCTCAAATGAAATGATGTCACGACGTCCTATTACAGTAGAGGGTACGCGAGGGACACGCACCCGCATTCTGGGCCTAAATGTTTTCATTTTCATGCAGTTTTCGGGAAAAATTGGTCAAATGATTGGTTGGCGCCCCCTTTGGAAAATCCTGGATCCGCCACTATATTGTGAAGTGGCATCATGACACTGTATTTGTACACAGAAACGGTCATTATTTCATCTCTTATTTTATCTCAAATTTTCCATTCGACAGCTAATCAAAGGTCCATCAGCCCTTTAGATAACCTGGGTCCTACTCTGCGTTCATTGATCCCAGACTAGGATTTCTTCCTTCTTCGTCTTAACCTGAAGATTTTCTCACAGATCCCCAGAGAATGTTGCTGCTTCACAACATCTGAACCTTCCCGCCATTAATTTTCCCGCCATTTACTTCCCCGCCATTAACTACTCACATCAAAGCGAAGAAAGCGGATACAACGGCTGCAGGGCCAATTAGACAGGACCAGGTGAAAATAGGTCCACCGTACCTGAGCTTAATTTGTAGCCGCAGGGTGGACGGAAAAGACGTTGACAGGTCTTAAAATCAGGTAAAGCTTCCTGTTCAATTCTTTTTAGTCTTTCTCTGTCTTTCGTTTTCTTCTCCTTTACCCCTGTTTTGTTTGATATCCATAGTAAAAACACAAATTGGAGTGGCAGTACATTAGTGATTTCTGCACTGCACAACATTAGGAAATTTCTTTTGAATTACGAGGCTGAAATCACATGCAAACAGGCCAATTGAATCCCCCGTTTCACACCTTTACAGATTTAGTGTGTAGGGGTTGTAACGCTGCAGACCACTGATTGGTTCAGGCGTAATTCCCAATTTTCTCCTATAAAGCAAGACATAATGTACTATTTTCGATTCAAGCAATTTATATCATTTTGTTTGTTAAGATTTGCAACTCATGTTTAAGAAGAAGAATATTACTTTTCAAATAAGTTTTTGTGTTGACAAATATATTCAAAGAAATTATGATAATTTATCTGCATAAATGCAGCTCCATAAAGTTCAGAAGAATTATTCACGCTTTTCTTTTTACTCTTTGGAAACAATATTCTTTAGAAAGGGGAACGTGCAAATAGCATAAAAACTCCATTGTGTTTTCCATGATATCTATTACCATAGAGTTCCATTTGATAGACAATTTGGAAAAAAAATGTTCTTGCAATGTTGAGAATAGTTTTTTTTCTTAATAAACTGGATGCTGGACAGATGGCTGCATCACCCCCCCCCCGTCTCAGTATGACGCACAAAACGTGTCTTGGAAGGAGGACAAAAAGAATGAAACTTTTTTCTATCACTGAAATCCATTTCGTGCTGGGTTTTTTGACGTTTTTTTCAATAACAACCAAGTTTAGAAGATTTCTAGATCAATTGACTGGATATTGGATAAAGTTCTTCATCTTTTTTTCTCTCCCGGCGACAGGCAACGCACTCTGGACAAAGCTTGTCTTAAAAGGAGGATAAGAACAATAAAACTTTAACAGTTAACTATAATTCAATAAGTAAAGGGTTTGGGGATCCCTTAGAACGCCTGGCGCCCCTCCAATTACAAAAAATCCCAGAGCTAGGGAACCTCATGAGCAAAGGTGTTCTTATCGAGATAATTTTATGCAGATACTTCTGTATATCCAATGAGCCTCAAAGTACATTAAAGAAATCAGAGGAATATGATCCATTCATGAAAGAGAGAGAAAGAGATACAGAGAACAGATCAAATTGGCCAATTTCGAACAGGGTTAACAGTATTCTGTTGCCTAATTCACCTCAATCTAAAATTGGATAAAAGAAAACTCATATCTTTGTGCTTTTGGTGGTTATTTTTTCCTTGACTCACTTTATTTCGGAATGTGAGAAGGGGCAGTAGGCAGTGGTCGGTGTTGCCTGGTAATGTTAATGGCAGGCTGCCTTGCCCAGAAACAACAGTATTCGAGTTTTCCCTAAATGCTTTCACTGAATTTGCTGAATTCAGTGACAATAAAAAAATTAAAAGGATTGCTGTATTTGAACCCACTACCTCCTGCGTAAGAGACAGAGACTCTCCCACTGTGCCACAGAGACACAACAACAGAGAAGAGACTTAGATTGGTCTTAATTCATGCTTCAGTGATTTATCACATTCTCTGAATTCGCTGAATTCAGTGAATTCGATGAAAGTTCTGTTACACTTCGAAACCCTGGGTGAATCTCCCCGCTTCCCTGTTTTGTTTTCAAGTGTGACCTTCTCTTGAAGACCCAAAACTCAAACAACAACAAATGAAAGAAATAGAATAAATTTAGGCAGTGATGCATTTCCAGTATATCGGGAAATCCTTGTTGATACCCAATTCCAACTGCTTTTTGAACGACTAAATTGGCCAGAGAAAGACATCTTCTCAGGTTGCATGTTTTTGTGAAACGTTTAGATCAAAATCAATAAGTTTGTTCCACATCTCACAGACAAATCATCGTTGGAACCGACTGCACGCGGTGGGATCCAGACCTCTTACTTCTGCATCACACAGACATATCAACGTAATAACTCGTGTGATTAGAACTGACTGCACGGGGTGTATTCCACATACCGTACTTCCACATTACGCAGACATATCAACGTAATAACTTGTGTAGTTGGAATAAACTGCACGGCGTGGCATCCAGACCTCTTACTTCTACATCACACAAATCAACGTAATACCTCGTGTAGTTGGAACAGACTACACAGGGTGGGATCCAGACCTCTTACTTCTACATCACACAAATCAACGTAATACCTCGTGTGATAAGAACTGACTGCACAGGGTGTGTTCCAAGCATCTTACTTCTACATCACATGGGTACATCAACGTAATGACTTGCGTAATTGGAACTGACTGCATTGGATGGGATCTAGACATCTTACTTCCCTCTGTCCGGTCTCCACACACACGGGTGGAATCCTAGATGTGTTACTCACTGGTGTTTATTTCCTCTTACTTATTCTTACACACACAGAGTGGATACGTGACATTTTTCTTCCCTACTTTCATTCGTGTGCA
Organism: Haplosyllis leylae; assembly: GCA_038406175.1. Lineage (NCBI taxonomy): Eukaryota > Metazoa > Annelida > Polychaeta > Phyllodocida > Syllidae > Haplosyllis > Haplosyllis leylae. Next base: position 5,764 of record JBCAUG010114593.1, on the reverse strand, counting down.
CACTGGGTGGATACCTGACATCTTACTTCCCAGTTTCATTCTTATTTCATTCTTAAACACACAGTCTGGATGTGTACCATTTTACTTCCCAGCTTTCATTATTACACACACTGGGTGGATGCGTGACATCTTCTTCACAAGGTTCATTCTGTAAGTTTCACTTTTTAGCATGGACAGGAACATGGACAGGGACAGTCTGTAAACAGGAACATTTGGTCAATGGTATTTCAATCTATCTGATAAAATTGTCATCAAACTTACAGGACCTATATGAAATTTGAATTTTTAACGTCGTACTTTCTAGATTAAACTGTACAGGGCGCCGTGAAGCGTAACTCAGAAGTACATTTCGTATCAACCCTGTGTAACGCCTCACATGTAATTGGAAACCATTGGTCCCAACTGTCAATAATGTTTTTAACAGAAGACGACAGAGACTTAGTATGTACCTGATTGTAATTGCTTCCCAAATCCACGAAAAACACTACATGCAATGTCTGGGTTTTTTGTTCATTGACTGTACTTGGCGACGGTTGAAGGCTACGTATAATCATTGTTTATTTACATAAAAACTTCACAATCTATTACAACCCTGGAAATATTCTGGGTATGTAACAGTCACCCTGGAATGGTCCGCCGGAAAGTACGATCAATATCCTGGGACCAGGAATTCCAGTCCAAGAACTCAGACACAAAACTTCATGCATCCTGCATTTCAAACCAAGAATTGGTTAAATTATGTCCTATGAGGTGCATTGAGACTCAAACCGAAAGTTTTGAAAAACTAAAATATAAAATGTTTTACGCGGAAGCTTTAATTTAGCCAGAACTATTTTGTCTGTAGGGTCCAATGTTTCTTGGAATAAAATTTAACCTATATTTTTTTTTATCTTTGGTCTATTTCCTGAGAAACACGGAAAATGGAAGAGGAAGTTGGTTCATCCGACAATTAACCACTGTCTGTTACAATTCTCAGCCAGTCAGCCAGTCTAGCCTGTTTTCATTAGTTCAGTGATACCAGCTGCTCACTCACTCGACATCCCACACATCCCACCTTAACCCCCCCCCCCCCCTTAAAAAGCCACCCGCAGGCAAATTTAGCATCGATAATGAATTTGAATCGATCGATCTTCTCGCATCAAATAAATACTTTGACGACTTTGTCAGGGTCGTGGAATAGTTCCACATCTTGTGGCTGTATTCAACATCGTAATTGGTTCACGGTTCTCCTTCCTTACCTCGTCTTATGTCTGTGAGTTCCAGTTGTAGATTTGGCAGGTCCACCCGCTGTGGGTACTCATTAATCTGCGTTAATTGAAAGTATCAATGCGATACTATAGAGTGGTTGCCACCGCCAACTTGCAATACGTGCAACAACACCCAAAGCCGGACGCATTGATCACATGTTTCTTGACCCCTCCTGGATCCGCCACTGATATCATCCCCTAAGTGTAGTCAGTCTTTGTACCGGCTGTTGCTGTGGGCTAACAATGGAGTTTTCTCCAAATGCTTTCACTGAATTCAAAAAAAATTGAAAATTTTAAAATGAGCAATGTAGGGTTGGAGCCCAAGTCCTCCTGTGTAAGAAACAGAGATTATACCACTAGACCACAGAGTCACAGACAACAGAGCAGATCCTTATACTGAACCCAATTCATGCTTCAGTGATTTCTCAGATTCCCTGAATTCGTTGAATTCACTGAATTCAATGAAAGTTCTGCTCCGTTTAGAGAAAACTCCAATGTGGACAAGAAGCATCTTTTCAGATTACAATCCACCCATCTAGCAGTACAGGCGTACTTCCATAGACCCATCCGGGGATCCCCTCATTTTCAAGTAATTCTCCCTGAGCGCCAGGAATTCGGACAGTAAGTTTCCCCTTTTCCTTCGTGATCAAATACCCCATCTATCTCTCTCTACTGACGTGACCTTGAGTATTTCTGTTCTCAGTAGACCGCAGTACCGCTTCATTGCTTGTAACCTTGACCTCTTGTAAACATTGTCAAAGCTGGTGTTCTAAACCTAATGCACTGTTCACTCTGCATGGAAGTGCACACGAATATCGCGTTCGCGCTCCTTTTGACTTGATAGGAAGATCATTCACATCTTTATGAAACAGCGAACTCGAAAGCGATATCTCTAACAAAATAGGTACCAGTCATGCCAAAATGGAAGTTGTATATTTGAACAAATTGCGAGATGCATCATATGCATCATATTTCGCTTTTTTACATTGTGGGAAACAGGTAAGAATAAAGCACCAGTAATCAGCACAGAATGTACTAGATGGACAGATTAACCGCCCTTCAAGTCGAGTACCACTATGTGACGTTCGATTAGTTATGAAGTCAATCGGTCCATTTCGAACTGATGACTTTGACGCCGCATAATTGACAAGTAAAACTTTTCACCATGAAAACCAAATTCGAGACTAGTGCTGAGGTGTGTTTATTTTGCAAAATAAGTCAAGTTTTGATTCTGTTCGCTTTGGACTATCATTGTCACAGCGCAAATCAGTACTAAAAGCTAATGGTACCACAGGACCACGAGAAAAGTACATTTAGTACAGATTTATTTACATTTAAATTATTTTGAATTAATTTAATATATATATCTTTAAATATTAATGTTTGAAATTTGAATTTTTACTCAATGGTTTCTAAAATATTCATTGCAATAATTTCAGAAATAAGATCCGATAAATTCATTGGAATAATCATTTATTAAAATTCGAATTTTTACCGTAAAAAAAACTCTTGTCAAAAGAATTACACTTGTTAACAACTCCAACCTTATAACGACCAGTGTCTTGTTTGTGACGACGTATGTTTTACCTGTTATATAAGATAATAACCTCATCAGAAATTATGTTGGTGAAGTATATTGATTAAAATTTCAAGTAGAGATTAATTCAATGAAAGAAAATTCCTCGACTCTTCGTATTTGCAAGTAGACCCTTTATAACATTTTCAGGAATCATCATGATCAAGGAAAACCAATTGCAAACCAATCCCTATTACTCTCGCTCCTTTCACAATTGAATAATTTCTCCGATCATAAATTGGAGACGGAATCAATAGATCGATAATTTAAATGAGATTAAACGGTGAATGAACCGGTAGAAAATGATACTTGTCTCAATCAATTCACGAATGCTTCTGTGAAACGTGCAGATCAATCAAATTAGACCTGCTGTGTACTGGTAGATATTGGATCTCTTTACTAATGCACAGTGTGGACCCGCGGACTATTACTTTCTAGTAGTCAATCTCTACCCTCACAATGAGTCGGGGTAACGTCATACTTCCTATTTCTTATTCTCCATGCTCACAGGGTGGATGTCTTGTTGGATTCTTCTCAAATATTATTTTGTAGTTTTTAATAAATGGTAAACTCAAGTAACTTTGACCTAAATTTACCACATGATAAAACATGTTTATCAAATCTCACGCTTGAAACTATTTTCTCAGTCACTCTGAAAAAATGCTCAGAAGTATATGTTTCGAGTCCACCCTGTGAGGACACTCGTTGATGTTTGGTCCACTGTATCTACGAACCAATCACCTGAAACTTATGACTCCTTAAACTCGTGCCCAGAATAAACTTGAACTTTCTAATTTTAGAAAAGTTTCTATTGACTTTAAATTGAAACGTGATTTTAATGGAATCTGTCGTCCTGATCGAATTGATTACCTAATGGAGTTTTTCCTGCATCGGAAGGAAATTCAGTGAATTTAGTGAATTCAGCGAATTTCATAAATCACTGAAGCATGAATCTGGATCAGTTTAACGATCCAGCCAGTTACATGTGTCTATGGTAGCATTTTGGTTTCTTAAGTAGGTTGGAACACTCTTTTTTGGAAAAATATTCAAGATCCATAAATTCTGTAGATTATACAGAATTCAATTAGGAAAAACTCCAATAGGTCTGACAATTTACCACAGAAGATGATTACCGTATAAATGGAAAGAAGTCGGTTGGTTCACAATTTATGTGATCATTTTATGCTGTTGTGAGATAATTAGATCTAGATATTTTGCATTCAGAACATGACAAAAATTCATTTATAATTCTGTTCTTGACCACAAAGCCATAACCAACAAGAATTTCTTAAAAGTATGCTTTGAAATCTATTGTTGAATATTACCAACTTTCAGCACTGAATTCTTGTCACAGTTTTCGAAACCAAAAGTGGGTACTTTTCCAGATCATATCAAAATTCTACATGAGGATTTTGGTGGATCATGATTCAATAAACAGGACTTTTAAAATTGTAAATTGCCATATTTTAAGAGATGACGTTAAGACTGCTTAGATTGTAGTATTTAATGATTAAAAAAAACATTGCTGATTTGACTATCATGTTGGACACAAAATTTAAATATTTTCTGGAAAAATACTCCTTTGACTTTGGAGTCTGCAGTTCGATTTGAAAGCTGTCCCTCCATGCAATTGTTTTGTGCCACGTTACTCTTTGTTTGAATTGAACAGTAGGTCGCTTATTTAGAGTGTTTACTCTGTTAACTACGGAATAGATCATAGATCTATGTCTTCCCTTTGTTCTCACCAAACGTTGAATTAGGATCCGGATACTCAGTGTTTACCGAAGCCTAAGTGTTCACCGAGTATTTAGTAAGTGTTTACCAAGTGTTTACTATGGTACATATCATGTGTGTAATGAGGACAGTGATAGGTGCGAATTATCCGTGATAAAGTGAGGACGTTGGGAAAATTATGTTGTTCTCGACTTTCATACTTAAATTCATCTGCAAAATGCTATTGAAATCACATACTAGGTTCTAATTCAACGTGTATCCACACAATTCAACCAATTGATAGTAACTTAAGACGTCCAATTTACTGTGATATATGGCCCATTATCTTGTATTTATCAGAGCTAACTGTGATCAATTTACTAGTCTATAGTGTAGTAGTGAATAGTAATCGAATTGAATCATTGAACTTTTTTTATATTTCAGAGTCTTTTTATCTAATTAAATGGAGCAAGCGAATTTAATAACAACTAGCGCAACATGGCCCAGATTATATTCTGACGTGCTTTTTCCCATTTATGCGACTTGGTTTTCAGAGTAGATCTTCGCAATATTTTTTTCCACCGCCAGTTTAGTCATTTATTCGTACACAAAATGGCGAGGTAGAAGGAATCTTGATTGAAATCAGAGGATGACTCGGATCATGAAAATAAACATCAAAATACATTGTGCTGATTGTGAAATTGCACTGGTGCAAAAAAGGTATATGTCGCGGGTCGGACACGACATTCGTGGCACGGGGAAGAATTGCGGTCCAGGGATAACGACGGGTCGGAACCCCTCGCAGTGACGACAGAATATGTGGGGGCAACTCTAACCTAGCAGGGCTGTTAACTGCATGTGACAATAAATTTCTAGACGGGTGCGGCAACACTAATCACTCAACAGGCAGCGGTGGTTCACGCCTCGTCGTTACTCAAACCTCTCTACGCTCGAGGCTCTTAGGCCGTGGCAATGGGATATGCGGAATTACCGTTCATACGGGGGCAGGATTCTACAAATCCGCGTGACTCGTACGATCTGTTGGTAACGACGGAAAATCACCTGTCGCGTGCGACAGGTGTCGATGACAAATAAAGACTAACGACAACGCAAGATAATACTGTAGACCTCAGCGGGGAGCGATGGATTCACCGCTCGAGAAGAATGTCGCGACAAGGGATCTTGGAGGGTAGACGACTTCTAGGTTGAGCCTGTTAGACGAGAGGCC